>CABHPH010157566.1:522-12477 GCA_902168325.1 Peromyscus nudipes | reverse complement strand
AACATGGTTTTATGTAAACCGACCTGGGTCCGAATGGAAGGGCGAAAATGTGCCCAAAGTGTCTATATATATATCCGTCCAACTTCTCCAAACTGTCATCCTCTACTTGGTACTCCTTTATTCCCTTAAGGTAACCTTTCACAGCATCAACAAAGTCGGCGAAGAGCTTCTGGTCATGTCTGAAGACACCATTCGGGAAAAAGGGACTGATGAACTGATCCAGTTCTTTCCAGTGGTGAAAAGTATCCAGTTCATTGAGTAAGTACCACTCAATGAGCTGTCTGAAGTCGTTTATCCTGACAGATTCTTTCCCAGCACATTCAAACTTGGCCTTAGACGGTCGTGAATTGGCATTTTTTCTCATTTCTTCGGAGTGACTGGCCTTTTCTCTCCCTCCTTCCCTCTGTGCAGAAGGGCCTCTGCAATTCTGGTTTGGGTCTGGTGCCTTGTGCTTTGAGTACGAAGAATAACCATAAGCTGTTCCTGGCTGTTCGGTTGCTGCTGCTTTTGAAGGCCCGAATCTCTTACTGCCTTTTTCATCAAAGATGTTCTTGGTGGTGTCTTTGAAATGTCGAAAAGTGGACTTAACTGAATCTGAGAACTTCTTCAGATTCTCCTTCACGGCTTCTTTCGCCTGCTTGATTTTTTCTTTATGATGCCTCACAAACTCCTTGGTAGAATTCTTCATAGCATCGAATGTTTCCTTAACTGTCCCCAGAAATGTCTCCTTCGACTTGCTCTTAGCCCTGTGGTTTCCTCTGCTTCCTCTCTTCCTTCCTTCGCTCTCTGACTTTCTGCTTTGATCCTTCGCCTCAACATACAGTCTTTCCCACAAGTCAGAGCGCTGCTGCTCGAAGGTTAGCTTCTGCTCCATCTCAGCGAGCCTCTGCCGTAACAGGGCCACCTCCTTCTCTTCAGTCTGCATGCCGGGAGGGTCTGCATGGCCCCATGCCTGGCGAGGGACCACCTGCTCCAGTTCTGCCCGCAGAGCTATCGCGGTGAACTGTTCTCTCTCCAGGTCCCTCTTCAGCGCTTTTGCTTCCTCTATCAGAGTCTCCCTTTCGTTAAGGAAACTGTTCGTTTTCTGTTTCTCCTCTTCTAGATGCCGCTTAAGATCCTGGTTCTCCCTAACTAACTGGGTACTTGTGCCTTTATCCTCCAACAATCTAATCTGCTCCCTTAGTTGCCGTAACTCTTCTTGTAGTGAAGACAGGGCTTTCTGTTCCTTCTCCAGAGATATTCTTAAATGCTGGTTTTCTGCAGCAAGATTCCTTTTCTGAGTTGCAAAGGTAATCTGCTCTGCTTCAGTAACGGTCCAACACCTTTCAAGGTTTTCCTTCAGTGACTAGATGGTTTTTTTTTTTGAAAGAGAAGAGAAATGTCAAGTGCTTGGAAAGTTTAATCTAAATCTTTATCATCTAACCACCATAGCCTTTACTGGCCACATATGTGTGTATGTATATAGGTATGTATATGAGCACACACAGATCTTCTGGGTGTGGCTAAACAGGATTAAAACTTGGAAAATAAATACTCAGTGCCACTTGTCATTAATCAAGATGCTTTCATTCTTGAAAACAAAGGAAACGACAAGTGTCACGTGGAAGAAAATGTGTAGCAGGCAGCTCTGTCTAATCAGGAACACTGATGAGGGAGAAGTCAGACAAGGACAAGCTAGGCAGAACCGCACTCATCTCTAACAGACTAAAGGGCTGAGGACTTACTAGCAGACCCAGGGCCCGATTCAGTGCTAATGCTGCATCAGATTACACACATTTGTAAACTGGAAAGTGAGGGAAGCCCTTCCATCTTGTTAGTACAGGAGCTGTCCTGAAAAGCTGCCTACAGAGTAAAGAACTAAGAGTTTCTATTTATTCATCTGAGACAGGGTCTCTCTACATAGCCCTGGATGTCCTGGACTTACAATGTAGATCAGACTGGCTTCAAACCCAGAGATCTGCCTCCCAAGGGCTGGGATTAAAAGTACAGGCCACCACACCCAACAACTAAGACATTTTAAAGTTAGCTGCATTTGCCTTCTTTGGGTAATCATGCAACCAGCCATTAGTATCCGCATATCCCCTGACTCAGTACCAATGTCAATTAAAAAATATTGAGAAGGCAGCATAGTACATGCCTTTAATCCCAGTACTATGGTGGCTGGAAATGCTACTGTGTATCAGTGTATAAATCCAGAGTCTCCTGGAAACGTCTCTGTACACAGAGGACAGTCTGAATTCTGGTAACACAGTTAACTATTTCCCCAGATCCAAGTAAACTTGAATTCAGAAACAGATTAAAAAAAAATTAAAAAAAAAAAAGAGTAACAGATTTTACATGTGAAAAACAACTAACTGAAATACTTGTTTCATTAACTCATTACTCTTCATGGAAAAAAAAAAAGTAAGATTTAAAACTGTAGTTTGTGGGGCTGGAGAGATGGCTCAGAGGTTAAGAGCACTGGCTGCTCTTCCAGAGGACCTGAGTTCAATTCCCAGAAAAAATGGTGGCTCACAGCCATCATAATGAGATCTGGTGCCCTCTTCTGGTGTGTAGGCATACATGGAGGCAGAATGTTGCATACATAATAAATAAATAAATCTTTAAAAAACAAACAAAAAACTGTAGTTTGCAGGATGGCTCAGCTTGTGGAGGTCCCTGCTGCCAGGTCGGATGAGCTGAATTGGATTCCCTAGTGCCCGAATGGTGGATCTCAGAGAACCGACTCCTGAAGTTGTTTCCTGATCTCTACATTTGCGCTATGTATGCAAAGCACTCATGCACACACGGAGAGATCAATTTTAAAAGATCTTTGAAAAGCTGGGCGGTAGTGGCACACACCTTTAATCCCAGCACTTAGAGGAGGCAGAGGAAGGCAAATCTCTGTGAATTCCAGGCCAGCCTGGTCTACAGAGTGAGTTCCAGGACAGCCAGGACTGTTTCTGAGAGAAACCCCATCTCAAAAAACCTAAAAAATCTTTGCAGTTAGATACTTGGAATCCAATTCAATCTGCTGGCCTTGTAAAGTTACTTAGTCTATCTGAACCTCTTTCTATTTCTAAAATGAAACAGATGGCTTCACTCACAAGAGTGCCAAAGTGACAGGATGCAGACCAATATAACAGGTATAAAAATACTAAACAATTTACTAACGTTATTTTTATTTTTTTTGTTACATTTATTTGTGTGTTTTCAAGTCTGTCTGTAGGTATGCATGTGGAGGTCAGAGGAGAACTTGTGGCTGTGGGGAGTCTGTTCTCTCCTTCTACCAAGTGAGGCCTGGGGACAGAACCCAGGTGGTCAGGCCTGGACACAGTCCCTTTACCTGCTGAGCCATCTCACTCGTCCAGTTATTTACTGAGTGATCTTCACTGTAACTGCATCTAAGCAGTTCAACTGCTGGCTTCCACTGGGTTTTTTTTCCTTCTCGGCTTTCTGAGGCTGGTGGTGCTAAATAGCCCAAGCTAGTCTTGAACTTGGCCTGATTCATGCTGCCTCAGTCCTCAAGTGTTATGACAGGGTTATAGTGTGTATGCCCCCACACCCAGGTCAAGTAATTATTTCTGTATCACTATTGGTTATTTTTCTTTTTTTTCTCCCCTTTTTTAGTTTTTATTTTATGTGCCTGCTTTTATGTCTCTGTGAGGGTTTCAGGTTCCCTGGAACTGGAGTTACAGACAGTTGTGAGCTGCCATGTGGGTGTTGGGAATTGAACCCGGGTCCTCTCTGGAAGAGCAGTCAGTGCTCTTAACTGCTGAGCCATCTCTCCAGCCCCACTATTAGTTATTTTTCAATGTTTAATTAATACACACCTTGAAATCTAGAAAAGACTCTTGTTCCTGCTGGTATGGCGAGAGGTAATCCTTCACATCATTCACCTCATCTTTGTAGATCTTTCTGACTAACTGCTGACGCTTCTGAATCTGAATTGTGCCTGAAAGGAAAAACCATTAGGTACAGCATGAGTGCCACTACTCAAAACTGCACGCAGCACTCCATCAACACTAGCTTGGGTAAGGGCATTCTTTTCTTTAAAAAAAAAAAAAAAAAAAAAACCTCATGATGTGACTCATCAATGACAGTGCTAGAGCTCAGGCCAAGCAGACTAATAATGCACGTGAACTCAGGCAGCACACACACAGGAACACCTATGGTGAACTCAGCACACACAAGAACATTTAAGCAGCTCACTACCCTTCCAAAGAAATACACAGGCCACTTTAACAATGACAAGAAGAAAGTTCTCATCTTGCAATAATGAAGACACTCAGCTTTTCATTGAGATCTCTGAAGTGTTTCTTTAAACAGAAAAATAAGCCATCAGTGGGTTTCTTTTCCTACAGATCAAGAGTCAAAGAAAAACAAAAATGTACGCTTCCTAATTAATTTGCCTACAGGATACTGAAGTGTAGCACAGGAAATGTCTAATTACAAACACTCATCATTCTCAAAGTCAAACTGATTTTTTTTTTTTTAGACAGGGTCTTAAGTCATCTAGGATGGAGTCCAACTCTCTATTTAGCTGAAGAAACTCTTGAATTCCTGATTCTCCTTCTACTTCTTAAAGGCTGAAATTTCTTTTTAAAAAATTCACTTTTTGTGGGAGAGGGAACACATGCATGTCATGACACAAATTTGGGGGTCAGGACAACTTGCAGGAGTTGGCTCCTTCCTTCCCCATGTGGCTCTCAGGGATCAACTCAGGTCATCAGGCTTGGAGGTAAGCACCTTTACTCACTGAGCCATCTTGCTGGCCTTCAAAGCCAACTCTTTTACGAATTCAACAGGGCTGTATGTAGCTCAGTGGAGGAGCCTCTAGCTATGATCTGTAAAGCCCTCAGTACACACCTAGTTCCTGGACAATTCCTTCATATTTGACCTTGAATTCAAAATGTTCTTATGCCAAGACAAGCTGTTTGCATGCTGCTCCTACATGTGTCCTGCCCAAGAAAATACACCACCAAACCAAGCAGCACATCTGGCACCTAACACAGGAGGCACACCACTACAAGCAGCAGTTTAAACACAGGATGTAACAACCCACTTGAACTCCTTCTACAGATCTTGAAACCCACTTGTGCACATCACTCACTAATAAGGGAGTGGGCATTTGGCTCAGTGGCAGGGGGTCTGGCACAACATCTAGCCCCTTCACTGTCTAGCAGGACTCTTCCCCTGGGAAACCCTCTACTTCCGACGGGAAGCAGCTAGCACACTTCCTAAACTCTGACAGACTACCAATGCAGAATCCAGGCTGGGAACTGAGCTCACTGTATTAACCTCCTCATCCTCCTCCTCCCTCCAGCCTAGCGCCCAAGGCCTTCAGCACCACTATATGGATCACACAAGGCGCAGCAGCTCCCGCTGACCTCTCACTTCTTGTAGTTTTACTGGACTTTAACAACCTACACTGTCCACTTTGAAAACACCCGTTTCCTATCACCTAGACAGTCTTTGGTACTGTTCCCAGGGCTTAGAGTTTCAGCTGCTGGAATGGTCCTACCCTCCTCCTGCCTGTCATAAGCTTACTAAAAGCCCATTCAAGGATAACTTAGTGAGCTCGTGCAGCATGGACTTTAATGCCTGTGTGTGCTGTCTAACTTCCCATTCAGTTAGTTACATCCTCAGACGCGTTGGACAGCCTGTCAACACCTCCACCTGAGTGAGCAAGGAGAGATGTACTTCAGGCATGGGTTTTGGTGCTACCGTTCATGTAGATTTTTATCTTTTTCTGAACTTCAGATGCACTTTTAGAATCTGAATCATGTCAAACAGCTAGTCCACTGCGTCACTCTTCTGGTACAGACAGGAAAACCCACACTTTCATGGAGTCAAGGCTGGCTGGGTTCTGAGTAGATGTTTATACCAGGTGGCTGCTTATGGACACAGATGTTGGAGAAAAGCTTAGTTTGGAGCTCACTGTCCAGCACAGGATGAAGTCCTGTCCAATAAGTGAGGATACTGAAAGGTCACTGGGGTCAGGGCTTAGAGTTACTGTGTAGACTCACTCACTTCACATACTGCATCATCCGGGGTTCTCATGCTGTGAATAAGGCTAATGTGAAAATGTACAGGAAGATATGTGTTAATTTTGTTAAAGCTAGCAAACAAGGAAACAACAAATTTTCTTGGTTTTAAAAGAACTGTTCTAAACTGTACTTTCTAAAAATATTCCAAAGTCATGCAAATTGTGAGATTTCAGTGCAGTCTGTATTAACATTAAAGTTAATATCCCATGCTTGGCTTTTAGTAATAAAGATTTTAGACCTTTTCCCTTGTTTCCTTCATGTTTACCTGTAGGGGAAAACACACATAGAAATACTGACACATTTGCTTCCCCGATCAACACAGGCAAGCATGATTCAGAACATGTCTCACTAGTGTTGTTCAAGGAAGGACCTCAGGAGTGAGTACTCAGCAGTACACACAAGCAGGCCTTCCCATGAGCCCAAAGACCACCTCGAGTTGAACACAGAAAACACAGGTCAGTGATCTGACTTTAACAAGTATGGACTACTCCGCCATCTTATTCCAGTATCATACTCTCTATCAAATACCTTTACCACAGTCATGAAGGAACACATTGTTGGAAAGGACTACCAAAACAGAAAGTTAAGAATAGGTTATATTGACCAAGAAAATTAATAAATCTAAAAGCAGTTTATACAGGCAAACTAAGATCTGTCGAGTTACCAGACATGCTGGCATAGACCTTTAGTCCAGGACGTGGGTGGTAGAGGCAGATGGAGCTCTGTGAATCTGGGACTAGCCTGTTCTACAGAATGAGCTTTAGGCCAGCTAGAGCTACATACACAGTCAGTTCCAACAGCCAGGGCTAGCTAGAGAGACCTTGTCTCAGACAATAATAACAAAGGAGTTCTGAATTTGACAAGGTCTGAGGCATTTCTTTCTAAAGTACACTGTGCTCTGCCAGGCAGACCTGGTAGCACAGGTCTGTAATCCCAAAACTCAGGAAGCTAAGATCACCAGTCAGAGCTCAGCCTGGGTTACAGAGTAATACCCTGCACCAAAACCAAAAAATAAAAAATAGAATAAACAGAACTAGTCTATAAAGTCCAAAAGAACAGAATAGGAACACTTAGTTCTCAGACTGTACAAATACAGGCCTCGTGCTGGCAAGATGTCAGGGAAAGATGGTTGTGGTATGTAAGCCTGGAGACCTGAGTTCAAGTCCCTGAACCCGCATAAAGGTACAAAAGAGAACTCCAGAGATGTCTTCTGACATATGCCGTAGCACTTGCACCCAAACACACATACTCAGACACATGCAGTAATAAGTGGTTAAAACTTCCCAAAAAATTACAGGACTTAAAAGATTCAGTGAGATGTTCTTTCTTTCCTGGTTTTTTTGTTGGTTTGTTTTTTGTTTTTTGTTTTTCGAGACAGGGTTTCTCTGGGTAGTTTTGGTGCCTGTCCTGGATCTCCCTCAGAAACCAACCCCCCCCCCTCTTTTTTTGGTTTTTTTCGAGACAGGGTTTCTCTGTGTAGCTTTGCGCCTTTCCTGGAGCTCACTTGGTAGCCCAGGCTGGCCTCGAACTCACAGGGATCCGCCTGGCTCTGCCTCCCGAGTGCTGGGATTAAAGGCTTGCGCCACCACTGCCCAGCTTTTCTTTTGGTTTTTTTCAAGACAGTAGTGTTTCTATGAGTAGTCTTGACTGCCCTTGAACTCCCTCTATAATAGACCAGGCTGGCCTCAAAACTCACAGAAACAGGAAGGCCGAAATGGATGTCACAAAACAACGCCTGCATGCAACCCCAAGGCACATCTAGGTTTTACTGTGGAGAGGCTCTGCCGTGACAGCTTGCCAACATCTGTATGACGTTAGAAAGATCATACTAACAAAACTGTAATTCATGGCTGAGTGTCCAGAAACAGATATTCCTATACATTAGCTATTTAGAAGTCATTTATCTAACAAAATAGTTTATTACAGACCCGCTGTATAAAGATTTCACTATCCTAAAAAAAGGCAGCTCAAAGTAGAAATAATGAGCACTAGTTATTCAACATTTCAGAGGCAATTCTCTGTTTTTGGTTTTGAGATAGTATCACACACTATTCAAGGTTGTCCTTGAACTCCTGGCAACTTTCTTGCCTCAGTCTCTCAAGCGCTGGGATTATAGATGTGAACCACACCCTGTCTACCATTGTGTGACTATTTTGCTGGAATTTAAATACTATGCAACAAATTCTAACAATCTGCCCCAAGGTAATTTGTTTTTCCTGTGAACCCAGGGTCTTAAGTTAGAGTCTCATGTCTAGGTCTCCTACATGATTACCATATATACCAACTTATTACCACATCCAACTTCAGATTTTTATTTTACTTTAGACAGGGTCTAAGTAGCTGGCTAGCCTGGGATGGAATCTGTGAATCAGGCTGGCCTTGAACTCAAAATCCTCTGCCTGCCTCTGGGATTGAAGGCATGCACACCAGGCTCAGCATCTTCAGGTTTGTATGAGTGTTCTGCCCACATGCATAGCTGTGCACTATGTGCACACAGCGCCCTAAGGGGTCAGAAGAGCGTGGTGGATCCTTGTAAGGACTCACAGAAGGGTATGAAACAGTCACCATGTGGATTAGTACTGGAGATTGAACCTGGTTCCTCTGGAGGAATAGCCAGTAGCCATGCTCTTAACCACTGAGCCATTTCTCATGCCCCAACTCCCCAACTTCACATTTTTAAATCTTCCATCTTCTTACTTAAAAAAACAAAACAAAACAAAAAGCCACAAATATGTTAAAAGTCCTTACTTATACTTGAGAGTCTGATTTAGGAAGATCACAGGTTGAAGACCAGCCTGATCTTGTCTCAAAAAAAAAAAAAGTTAATGTTTTGTTTGGGGACAGGATCTGGCTATGTTGCCTAGGCTAATGTCAAACTCTGGAGCTTCAGCAATCCTCCACTCTGCCTCCTGAGAAAAGTAGCTAACTATAGATAGAGACAGGCCATTGTAACCAACGCTGACCTTTTTTCTGTGTACCATCTTGTCCTGCTGCTATAGGTAAGTGCCTTCTGCATAAGGTTTTTCTAAACACCTACCATAGAAATGTCCGAATCCCATGCTGACAGCAATCACCAAGGCCAGGATGACACACTTGTTGAGACCACCACTGAAGTGTCGTTTACTCGGCTCCTTGGAGGGTTCCTCTTCCGGTTCAGCACGTGGTAGCTCCTCAGACTCTGAGATGGAAATAGTCTTCTTCCTGTTGCGGCGGCGTCTGGGGACAGGGCTGGGCTCATGGCTGGTGTCATCGCTACTGGATTCCTCATCACTAGGCTGAGATGAAAAGACTATTTTAAAAGAAAAATGTTGGTATTTAGGTAAACATTCTCAGAAAAGGCTTCCCAGTAAATATGATTTATAATAACGCTAGCCTTACATGCCCTTTAACATGAAAAAGCCAGAGAGAAACACAAACAAGAACCAACAGCAAACCAAACGCAGACAACTGTAGTCTAACAACAGTTACACCCGCCTCTGCCCGACAGGCTCCTTCTCCAGCTCTTCTCAAAGCTCTGTCCTTCCCCACCCTATGGTCTAGAACAGTTACTCCTTCTTGTAGTCTAGTTCAGCCTTACAGACAGAAACAAATACTTAGTTGAGGAAAAAAGAAACCCTGTCTTTTCATTCATTCAATTCACAGTTATGTGAAGGAACAGGAAGTCTCTAAGTACTTCCTGGTCTCGGATAATAAATAGGTCTTCCAGGTCCCTACCCCACCATGCAGGTCCAAAGCACCACAGTTCAACACAGGTCACGAAGTCAGGTGACCCTTCCCTTCGACTGCCACTCTTACCAGAAGGTTGTGGATTTTACCCTCTAGTAACTATGTCAGCAGGAGGGAGTGCCACAGCAGCTGTCCCGATGCTGAGGCCTGTCTGGTGCTGCTGCCTCAGGAAGGAATGGTAAAGAACACACGGAGGACAGAAAACTCACAAACACTCCACTCCAGGAACACGCACGCAAGCACGCCCCTGGAAACACGACCTGCAGCTTTTTGCATGCCACTTAACTCCATTCCATAGTTCAACAAATTACTGACAACACTTGGTAGTAGTCTCTATAGCCAGTTAGAAGTAAGGATAAGATGTGAACTTGACTTCAGCACCGAGCTCCAAAACAGCACACACTCATGCACCAAAAATGCCGGTCTTTCAGAAAACAGGCTGTTCATGCCACAGGAAAGCTGGTGTCTACGTCAGGCAATGCTTTCTAAAGATCAAGTGTGGGGAATTTAGTTCCTGTTCACATGACAAGAGACTCCATCACTACTGAATGAACACATGTCCTAATGCTTAGTGACATGGTGGCCACCGAGGGGATCAGTGGCATGAATCCTCATGCCCAGCACGGCTCTGGTTATTCTTGATCACTAGTTTTTCCAAGATGCCATCGCCTTACATCTCTTAGATAAAATGAGAGAGGAAGACTTAAACCAAGCGTTGCATAGTATAAAGGCATTCAATTCAGATCATGGCTGGGGTACTGGAGTCACTTTCTGACAGAAGCAGAGGAAGTAAATGTAAAAGCAAAGCTTTCTCCAAATGTCTTAAAAATGTCTCCAAGCCTTCATATATAATACATACTGCCTTCATATATATGAATAACCCACTCTATAGATATTAACAGCCATTAACTACCTAATGCTTCCATCTTTAACTCATACATGTAGTAGTGGGAACATCTGGCTTTCTAAACTTCTGTACAGTGTAACTGGCCCACAATCCAAGCAGCAAGCAGTGCAGAGGCATGCGGTAAGCTCGCCGGCCTGTTCGTGGGATCCCTGGGATCAACTCCCCAAAGCACTCAGCATTTCCACAGTAACTGTGACTAGGCCCAGCTGAGAAGCCGCTCAGCATCAGTCACGCCACCTTGGAGAGCGAGCTGGCTAGGAACACGGAGTTTCAGCTGATCATCCCAGCCCCTTATGCATTCAGGAATCTTCCACAGCTTCTCCCACCACCTTTCTTTTGTGAATAAACAGGAAAAAAAATGTATAAAGCTTTATTATAAGTCATAAAGGAAAAAACTGAAAATACAACTTTCATCAGCTAACACTGTTATCTACGTGAGATTAAAATCCAGTGAGTCTCTTTAGAAAAGACACACAACACCAACTTCTCTACAGCTGCCACCTTTGCCTTCTGAGGAGCAAGGCTGGTCAATGGAAGGGGGGAGTTTCTTAAACAAACGAAAGCTGAATACCTATTTGAATCATACAAAAACATGAAGCTGAAAAGCTGTAAGGAAAAAGAATGGGAGAGAACAGAACAAGGTAACTGAGGAGATTAAATCATCCAATGTGCCTGGCTGTACAGTATTTTCAGTGTAGCCTAGAATTTATCATTGTTTTTAACCACTTTCTTTATACAAGCAATTTGATGGGAAGGATTACAATAGGTTAAAAATGCTTAAACTGGGCATGGTGGTACACACATTTGATCCCAGCACTCAAGGGAGGGGCAGAGACAGGCGGATCTCTATGGGTTTGAGGATGACCTGGTCTACAGCAAATTCCTGGCCAGTCAGGGATCCAGTGTGAGACCCTGTGCCTTTAATCCTAGCATTAGGGAGGCAGAGGCAGGTGGATCTGTATGAGTTCAAGGCCAGCCTGGGCTACAGAGATAGAAACCTAACAAACAACGACGTCCTGTTCCCCAACCCTCAGGCTCCACTCCTACTTGAGTCCATATCTGAAGCCAGAGGCAGGAAATACAAACTGTTAAGTAAATATATCAAAAGGGGAAACCATATACATATCAAGTGCTGCCCTGCTGAGCCCCTGAGGAACCTGAGCGCCCTGAGGGTGGGGAGGCCTCTCAGACCCCTTGACCCTGGGTATCTGTTGAATTCAACAGTACTAAACTTCTGAAAATAGTTAGCCATCTATATCTTGGGCTCAACAAAGGATCGATTAAAAATAAACA
>CABHPH010157565.1:0-49185 GCA_902168325.1 Peromyscus nudipes | reverse complement strand
TCTGATTCCAGACTGCACACAGTGTGACCAGTGGCTTCATGTTCCTTCTGATTCCACACTGCACATAGTGTGACCAACGGCTTCGCTTCATGTTCCTGCCTCCATGCTTTCCCCCACCAAGAAGGACTGCACCCCCAAATGATGAACCGAAATAAACCTTTCCTTCCTTTAAGTTGTTTCTAGTCAGGTGTTTGGTCACAGAAATAACTAATACAGATACCGAGTTCATGGGTGCATAATTTGGAAATCAGGCTGCTTTCTCTTGTTTCATTCTCTCTTCACCTACACAGAGAGGGGGATTACAACACTTGAGGTGGCGTTAACTGTTGTCAATATACGGCAGCAAAGTAGAAGGAATGAGACAAGGAGGGAAGACGAATATGAGATGAGGACACACAATAAATACCACTAGTGACAAGCTGGGACAATATGTGACATGTAAAAGACAACTGCAAAATAATGGGGGAGCAAAGACAGGTAAACGGGCAATACAGAATTCATAATGTGCACAGGGACAGAGGCTCAGAGGTGACGCTGAGGGAGACGGCAGAAGACACGTCTTCCTTCCTGTGGTTCGCCTGTGGCTGTGAAGCCTGTTCAGTTCTGTTCCTAGGGAGTAGGCATTGCAGTGGGGACAGGCTGGGTGCCAAGCAGAGGCCCATCATTTCAGATGAGACAGCTGATGAAGTAAAATGCAAGATAGGGAGACCCTGGGTACACGGGGCAAAAGAAAGTCCCTCAGGCAGTGATGTAGAGAACACTTGGCAACCGCTATGAATCTGGATAGCAGAAGACATGGCCTTCCAGTCAGGCCATTTTCTGCTTATTTGAAAATCCTACAGTGATTTTAGTCACTGACTGTCTGAGGAAGTGGCTGGAGAAGGCAGGGGATCTAGTCACCTCCTGGGCCCAAGCCACCTAACCTCCCTGTCACTCTCAGGGTCTTGTTTCCCAGTCTCATAGCCTTGCTGAGTTTTCCCAGGAAAGCAAGGAAGCCATGACAGTTTCTGGAAGTCATGCACACTTCACAGAGCCAGAGAGTGAGTATGAGCAGCAGCGCACCTAGGTGGCCACTCAAAGCCAAGGAGCCACAGTGAGCACAGAGCTGGGGACACCGAAGACAACAGGCCACCAAGAGAAGATGGACAGGGGAAAGAACCTGAACCTTTTCTTGGCCAATTTCCCCTCCCCATTATCAACTCACTAGTTTGCATTTCTCTTCATAGACCACTTCAGATGTTCAATTCAAATGTGGTTCTGCTTCTTGAGAGCATTTCCCGGAAGTTGTGGACTCCTGGACTCTGAATTCCATGTTGCTCCCTCCCCTTAGCTCTTGTTTCCAGGTCCTGCTATCCATTCCCGAATGGCTTTCTTTCCTTGATCATCTGTTGTCACCGGAGAGTGTTCAGAGTCTATAGTGGTAAGAATACTGGGTTTAACTGCATTCCTCATAGGATTTGAGGCCCGCATGGAGGAAATGCATGCCTGAAATTGTAAACCTGTTCTAACCCCTGTGGGTAAGTAGGTCACAGGCCCTAGTGGGAGTGTAGTACCGATGTGTTGCTTGATTGATATGTAGCTAAACAACCTCCTGAACATTTACACATTCGTAGACTAGAGCTGCTGTCAGCCTGGGTCAGAGCCACTTCTTGCAGCAGCGGGCAATGCAGTCTCATGACTGGTCAAAGTGCTGAGAAGAAGTGGCTCTTGAGTCTGCTTATCCCTAAACAAGATGTCTGGGTCATCTCTCCCAAGGCACAGGGACATCACAGAAGAGGAGGCAGAAAGTTGGTGAGCTCCAGAATAAGGAGAGGAACGTGATGCTGTTCTCTGGATATAGCACAGCGGTGGCAAGAATAAACACACAGCCACTGTGGCTGCTGCACAAGCCCTGCACACATGTTTCCTGTATTTCCACATGGGGGAAGGAGGGAGATTAGCAGGGAAGGGGAGGGGAGGGATAAGGGGAGCAACCGTGAATTTGGTCACAACCCATTCTACACACGTATGTAATTATCAAAAATAGATCGTTTTTCAAGATTAGCAACCAGTGCTAAGGCCCCGTTTAACTCACCATTGCTTCATTAGTAACTGTAAGCTCTTCGTTGCTTCATTATTAACCCTTCATTGCACTTTGGGACTTGGTTTTCATTTGGCCTGGCTCCTGGGATCCCGGTTTGAATTGAGGGATTTTTCTGCCGTGTCTCCCTCTCTGATGTCATGTCCCCATGCATATGCATGTAAAGTTATCCAAACAATGTTCTTTTTCTTAACTTCATTCCCATTCACTTGAAAATACATCTCACATCTCTGAAACTGCAGCTCACTCTGAAGGTATGCTCTCTCATGAATTTTACACATTTTGCAAGACTTTCTCAGTCATTTTGAAATCTTTTAGGAAACTCCTAAATGAATTTCTGAATCTTTCATAAAGATAGGCTCAGTGGTAAAGCCCTTGCCTACACAGGCCCTGAGGTTGATTCCTGCTCATTCAGCCAATTACTAGATCAAAAAAGTGAATCCAATTACTGTAACACAAGGAAAAATTGTCTTGAATGCTAATTTCCATCAACAGTATCGACACACCCTCCCCAGACAGGATCCAATTGAGAACGGGTTCAGTTCCAGAAAAAGACCCTGTAAGCTGAGGCAATTTAAGTATAATCTCATTTTTAATATAATACAGAGGGAGAAATTCCTGACCAACTAACTAAGGAATTTACTCTAATAATCTGAATTATGCTTCAGCAAGTCACACAGTAAGAGACTCCTTCTGGGGGGGGGAGAAAAAAGAAAGAATTATTATTAAAGTCATACATGGCCATGGAGGAGAACTAGAAACTCCCATCCTGAGGGCCCAAGTCTTGCTGCACCAGCCTAGAGACACATAGATAGCACTGTGACAGTTCCCAGGAGCAAAGGAGAGTCATAGGCTAACGGCTGTTCCAACTAGTGGGAAACAGCTTTTCCTTTAAATAAATTACACTTTCAATAAAGGCTTTAAAGCACATCACATACAGGGCTGTGAACCACGTGGTTGCACACAAATCCTTCCACAGCAAAGGGAAGGCTCCTCATGAACTCCAACAGTGCGAATGACTTCCAGGAAAGTCTTAGCCATAAGGGCAGAAGAGGTATCTGGTGGAAAAACAGTCTTCACCCATTTTCTGCTTCTCCACACAACCATCCTCCACAAGGACTCTTTAAGAACAGGAATTAGCAGTGAGAACAAAGAAAACGGAAGTGTTAACTGAGGCACAAAGTCCGAGGGTCTTCTGCTTTGTCTCGGCGCATCCCCCTCCGGCATCCCCCTCCATCGCATCACCTCCGTGCACCCCTCCATCCTTTTCCGCACTTTCACATCTCTGTTTTATGGAATAAAACTGTAACTCAAGCAGCCTCGGCACTAACAGATGTTGCAGGGAATCACTTTAGCTAGAATCCTCTCTCCCTGCGCCCAGTTCCCAGCCTGTTAATGCCACCTGCCTTAGCAAAGAAATTGGTAACTTTAAAGTCAACGATACCAAAAAGAAAGAAAAGAATCACATACACACACACACACACACACACACACACACACACACTCACACACACACACACAAAATTAATCTCTTTCAATTGAAAGTTTTTACAAAGAGGAAGTAGCTCCAGGAACTATCACAGCCTATTCCTGGCAGGCTGGTGGAGGAAATCCACAGCAGACGGTTACTCTAGCGGGCCAGTGCAGGCCAGATGCTGCTGTATATTAACTAGCCTGGTGACATTCAGCACATCTTCACATGTCCCTTTTTTTGTAACACTTCCCCTTCCCTCCAATAGAAGAGATCATGTTTCAAAAACCATAGGATATAACGTGGTAATACCACTGTTGTTGGCATTGATTATATGTTCTCTACATCTGGAAATTTCTGAGACACTGGAAGTGAAGGGTCGTTAACAACAGACCAGGAAATCCCAAGCCCAGGGCCTTGGGAGATAAGTTGGTAGGCTCGACACTTTTCTGAACAGATTCCTCGTTTTATTAAACACAACCATTGATTTCTAATTGCTTACTGTTTCCCAGAATACAGCAGGAAACTGTGATACAATTGCTTGGAATTCAGGAAGCGAATAACGCACCAGTGCCTTGGCAAATAATTGTCCAAAACCAAGGCAGTATTAACCAGGAAGGGCAGCACTGAGTAATGCCTAACCAAGAACGTCTGACTGAGCCCCATTAACAAGCTGTAGGGGGCAGGTTTCCACCTCTGAGAAGAATCCCCACAAAAAGCAGTTTATTCAAGTCTACAACCAGCTTCCAGAGCAGAGAGAGCTGAACAACCAAGCTGGGGACTCTCCTAGGACCACAAAAGCAATACTTCTGTCTCCGTCTACCTTGAAAATATGTGTACATCTAAGTCACACCCACATCCTGGCAGCCAGGGAGTCTGGGAGATGAGGTTGCTAGTTTTGCAACCCCTGTGGTCTAGGAAGGCCCAGTAGGAGACTGAATTGTTCACTGAGTGACAAACCCTCGGTACATACGTCAGTTCACAATCCCTTCTCCCCTTATACTTCACATTGCTAGGAAGGAAATGGGGGAACGGGTGGTGAAGACAGCAAGGGTGTGTACGGTGCCAGTGTTAGGCTACTGTGGGATAAGACTGGTTACCACAAACAAGGTGGCCACTGCCTATGTAGTAACCAGTCAGGCACAATGACATTTTGGAATAAACATCCCTCTCCTCGTGTGTGTGTGTGTGTGTGTGTGTGTGTGTGTGTGTGTGTGTGTGCACGCGCCCTACCCACAAGTCAGACTAGGGGCACTTCTCTAAATGAAGCAGTCATGACTTAACCTGAGATGCCTCTGGCCTCACTCCCATAGAACAGAACTTTCTGGCTCACCAAAGGTTCTACTAAGGGAGGGCAGCAGATGCACCATACCTCATCCCTCTAAAGAAACACAGCACCATTTTCCATGACAACCTTTTGGGAATTCCGGGTCTGAGTTCTGGTGCTGACATGGTCTTAGAAGCAACTGTGAATATCCCATACAGGTCGTCTTTTCCCCTTTGTACCGCTACATAAGACTGGAGACAGGTGAATGGACTTAGTTCTTATCTTTACCAAAAGCGTGTGGCTGTCACCACCTTTCCTTTATCAGGGCTGATCACTCTCAGGGTCATGGTTAACGGTGTGCTTTCTTAAATTAAGCAAGTACCTTGATGCTGTGCCTCATAAATCATTGTTCAACCATCTTTTTGGGACCAGGATGTTGGAGGAAGTTGTTAGATCATTTTCTTCTGGAAAAGTATGTTTGTGTTGCTTCTTTTGTAAGCAACTCTATGTGTGTCTGAGATCTCAGGGGGTCATTTCTTCTGCTAATAAATGATGACTGTGATAACCATGCAAAGAACAGAGAGCAACAGAAAAGCATCTACCTGCTAATATCCAGGTAAAACAGCCTTCTCTCTGCAAGGGAGGCTTCCAGAGCATGCTCACACTCTCAGGTGTTTCACAGCAGGCCTTTGCTCTCCTGCTCTCTGTGGTGGTGTCTGCACCTTCTGTCCTGATTCTAAACCCCAAGTCCACACCATGCACTGAGCAAATTTTTAATGAGTGCGTTCTATGCCAGGCACAGGGGATGGAAATAAAGAAGAGATGCAGCTTAAGTCCAGTGGCAGCTTTGAAAAGATGCTTAACACATTAAGCGACATCCTTCCAGTGGCGAGGTCCACGTGGAATTCCTGAGAACAAGGCACTCACCTTTGAACTCTGTTCCCACACACAAAGCAAGTTTAGCTACAAGATAAAATTACGTTAGTGTTTGGAGAGTGTGCCCACAAAGTCAGGGCACTCTGTGCATCAATGGTGCTGTGCTGGGCCCTTAAGGAAAGCTGGCTGTGTTTCTGCTCACCAGGAAGGAGCATGGAGTGGAACTGACCCACACTGAGGAAGCAGGATGCCTTTGGTTAAGGGTCTGTGTGGGTACAGCAGTGCCAAAAGCCTCATGAAGACTCCATTTCCGTGAGAACTGCTCACATGTCTCTCCAGCCACCTTCTGGGAAACAGAAGCAAGACAGTCCAACTCAGCCATACCTTTCTTGACAGTCTAAACAATGCTTGCTTCCATTTACCTAGAGGAACAAGTATATTTTAAACTGAAATTTTCCTCACATAGAGTTTAGATTAGCAGGAATTGTTTAAAAAGAAAATGTTCCAAAAATTTTTTTTTTTAAAAAAGTAGTTCTCTGGAGGTTTTGTGAAATCCATCAGCCTAGCTAAGTATTCCATCTCAGGTGAAATTCAACCTGTTCGGTTGCACAGAAGCTTGAATCTTGGGTGATATTTCATGCTATAAATCTAGGTGGTCACATTGGTCTTCCTTGGTTCTGTATTAGAAAGGAAGGGCCTAACCTTTGTGACTGAGGCCTCTTTCTTCTTTCGTAGTCTTTATGATGGCACAGATTGGTACTGGGCACTCAGAATTTGAGCTAAGTAGGAGATGAGCTCCATCTTCTAGAAAAGTAGCCTGTCCTTCACGTAAAGAAATGATGGAGTTTCATTAGAGACAAAAGGTCCCATCTCACAACAGCTACTTGAGCAGGTCAATCCTGGCTTTAAGCAAGGGTTAATGAATAACCAAGAACAACCAAGTGAGATGCACATGGATGATTTTCAGAGCTGACTGTAGCAGGAGGTCAGCCTCCATGTACCAAAAGTCAAAAGCAAACAGTGGACGCTGGGAGGAGCTCGATTGCTAGTGTGCCTGCCTAGCATGCAGGGAATGCTGGATTCGGTTCCCGACACAGCAGGCATAAACCAGGCCAGGTGATCATCTGACACATAGAGTTTGAGACCAGCCTGGACTGACTACTTGAGGACCTGTCTTGAACCAGGCTGCTTGACTCAAAGCATCTCGATTTTATGTCTTTAAACACTTCATACTTTAAAATCTACTTTCAAGTGGCTCAGGTAGTAAAACAACTAACTTCAAGTTATAAAGATTCATTTTTGTGCTCACCCAATCTTTTCCCAAGGACGCAGTTCTGCTTATCCACATGAGCAGACCAGCACAGAATTGGAATGTATCCAACACGAAGAAGGCCATCTATGTTGCTAACATTCAACTCAACAATGGAAAACTGGAAGCTTCACTCTGAGGCCTGGAAGAAGAGGAACGGATCCACCATCATCACTTCTGTTGGTTGTGGTGCTGAAGGACCTCGTCAAAGCAGTTAGACAAGAAAATTCATCCAAATCGAAGAGAAGAAAAATGTGTCTCTGTTTGCGGATGACACAATCTTAGATAGCAAACTTTACAGGCTCCACAGAACAACTGTCAGAATGAACACATGGACTGACTCAGAAAAGTTTTCAGAATACAAAATCAGCATGCAAAACTAAGTGATGTGTCTATATATTCACAACAAGTAATCTGAGAAGAAGAGAAAGCAACCCATTTTCATCACCCACAAGAAAGACACCTATGAGTAAATTTAGCCAAATGTTTAATGAAACATCTTTATACTGAAAACTTTAAAACATGAATAAAGGAAATCAGAGAAGACAGAAGAAATACAAATGCATCTGATGTTCGTGGACTGGAAGAATTCGTGCTAAGTGTCATATTACACAAATTATATAAACTTTACTGCAATCCTCATCAAAATTCCAATGACATTTTTCCCAGAAATATGAAAACAACTGGAAAATTCATGTGAAACTAGACTATTCTCCTGCTGTAGTTTTAATGTAACTGGCCGCATAAGCTCGTAAGGAGTGGCACTATTGGGAGGTGTGGCCTTATTGAAGGAAGTGTGTCACTGTGAGGGTGGGCTTTGAGGTCTCTCTTGCTGTAGTTTTACTCAGTGTCAATGTCCACTTCCTGTTGCCTTCTGATCAAGATGTAGCCAGCACCACCTCTGCCTGCATGTCGCCACGCTCCCGCCATGATAATACTGGACTGAACTTCTGAAACTGTAAGGGAGTCCCTCCAAATTAAATGTTTTCCTTATAAGACTTTCTGTGGTCATGGTGTCTCTTCGCAGCAATAGGAACCCTAACTAAGACACCTCCAAACCAGTTGAACACCCAGAACAAGGACAAAGCTAAAAGCTCCACACATTGTGGTTTCATGCTAAGTGCCAGAAGTGTATATAGATTTAAACAGTGTGGTGATGTGGAGACAGAAACAGACACACAGACCAATGGCACAGAACAGAGAGACCATAAACCCCACACATTTATTGTCAATTGCTTTTTTCATAAGGACGCCATGAGGACAGTGAGAGAAAAGGATGAATATCAGTAGATGATGCTAAAAAAAGAGTGCATGGCAGCAATGCAAAGGGGTAGCACAGGGCTTACACCATACACTGCACCCAAACCAACTCAAATGCATGCAAAACAGAAGACCTGGACCTGAAAATCTATTAGGAGGAAACACAGAGGGAACGCTCTTGACAATGGCCTGACAATGACTTGCTTTTGACATGACATGAACTCACAGGAGGCAAATGTAAAAATAAACAAATGAGATTGCATCAAGTTCAAAAGGCTCTGCACAGTAAATGAAACCATCAACAATAAATGAAGGTCAATTTATGCAAGGGGAGAAAATATTTTCAAATATTTCAAATATCTGATAAGGGGATAATATCTGAAGGACCTATGCAACTATGTAACACAGGGAGGAGAAACCCCTGATTTGAAAAGGGGGCAAGGGAATAGACATTTCTCAAAAGATGACATGCAGTTGTCCAACAGGTGTGTAAAAAGTGTCCAATATCACCAACCATCAGGAAAACACAAATAATCCTGTGGCATATCATTTTCCACTTATTAGGATGGATATTATTTTTAAAAAAAACAAGATAGTAAATGTTGTCAAGGATGTAGTGAATGGGAGCTGTTGATGAGAGTGTAAATTGGTTCATCCACTATACAAAATAGTATGGAAATCCTCAAAAAAATTGAAAATATGATCTGGAAAACCCTCTTCTAGATTTTTATCCACAGGAATTGAAATTGGGGTCTTAAGGGGACTAGCAGCACCGTATTCACAGCAGCATTATCCACAACAGCCAAACTGTAGATACAACCTCAACGTGCAAGACTAAATGGATGGACAGACAGACAGATGGATAGATAGATGGATTAAAGATTCTGCCATGACATGGATGGACTTGGAGAATGTTAAACTAAGTGATATAAGCCAAACACCAAAAGACAAATATTGTACAATCTCACTTACATGTGGGAATCTAACAGTCAAACCAATAGAAGCAGAATGCAGAGTAGCGCTCGCCAAGAGCTAGAGCAGATGAAATGGAGACTGTGTTTGAGAATATAGAATTGCGATCTTGCTTAAGCTCTGGAAATCTGCTATAAAGCAGACTGTCTATACCTGCAGTGTGTCTTTTATAGTAACTTATACGACTGTTCTAAGAGAGTGGGTCTTATGTTAAGTATTTTTCCTCATTACTTTTCTATTGCTGTCATAAAACACCATGGCCAGGGCAACTTAGAGAAGTAGAGTTTATTTGGTGCTATAGTTCTAAAAGGATAATAGTCCCTCACCATCACGGTGGGGTAGTGTGGCAGCAGGCAAACATAGTAACTGAGGGAGCAAGCTGAGAGCTCCCATCTTAACCCATGAGCAGGAAGCAGAGAGCATGAACTGGGAATGGTGCCAGACTTGAAAACCTCAAAGCCCTCCCTCAGTGACTTACTTCCTCCAGCAAGACCACACCTCCTAAGCCTGCCTACACAGTGTCACCAACTGGGTAACCAAGCATTCAAATGCCTGAGACTATGAGGAACATCGCATTCAAACCAGTACAATATTCTTACCAGATTTAAAGGGGTTGGAGGGAGAAAGAAATTTGGGAAGTGAAGAATAAGTCCACAGATGGTTTCATCGATGTTGATGGTGTGTATCATCAGTGAATACTTGACCTCACACCCGTTTGTGGACAGTTGATGTTACTTTCTCATTGGACTCCTGCTTTTTGTTCCCCTGGGGGGAAAAATAGCTCCCAGGTTGCTGCTGGATTTTAGAAAAGAGTAGACACTCGAAGAGGGGAAGATATAGATCTAGCATGGTGGAGTTTTTTGGTTCTTTTTTTTTCCATTTTCAGATCTTTAATCTGTTTCATAGAGATTTCTTTTTTTCTTTCTTTCTTTCCTTCTTTTTTTTTTTATTAAAACTGCTCAACCATTAGCTCAGACCTACTACTGACTAGCTCTTACTCAGCCCATCTGTTAATCTATATGTTGCCACGTGTTCCATGGCTTTACCTGTGTGCCATTACATGCTGCTCCCTGGACAGCAGGCTGGCGTCTCCCCTGACTCCACATTCCTCTTCCCAGAATTCTCCTCTCTGCCTAGCATGGTGGAGTTTAGAAAGAGTCTAACAAATGAATGGTGGGTACTAACCAAAGAGGAGAACAGACTTCTGCCCAAGTTTTAAAAACTAGCTGTAAGGTTTTTAGAAACTGAAGATTTTATGCCACCTACAAACCGTCTCCAAACCAGGAAACTGAAAAAAATGCAGTGATATGGGGTGTTTGGCACACTCCCTGAGGAATCTGCTTCATTTGCATAACCTAAATAAAAAAGATAAATGTTTGCATGGAGTCAGGGAAAAGTGCAATCTTGAATCATCTGGGCAATTGCCTAATGTACTAAAATAAACCTCACCATAAACTTGGCTTTCTTCACTCAATATTGGGAGAGCTGGAAGTGATAAAAAGGTGAGAGGAGAGGGCTGCTTATGTGAGCTTTCTGTCTGAGAGAGCTGTCGCTGTCAGGGTTGAAGGAGAATTCAATACTAAACCCCTTTTTCTGACTGCTTGTAGATATATGTCTTCGAAACAGAAAAGAGCAGAGGAGAGGGTGGAAAGAAAAGAGAAGGGAAGCTCAGTTTCCTTAGACTTCAGTGCTACAGGCTTGGTCTCCATCCACTAAGCGAAATTGTTTTAGCACTACTGAGAAACATGAGTTATCAGAAAAGTGCTCTTCATTACAGCCAATAGAACAGCACCTATACCCACCAGTTCCTACACGGTGTTCACATCACCTATACCCTCCAGTTCCTACAGGGTGTTCACATCACCTGTATCCTCAGTGTTCCTCCATAATGTTTGAGTCTGGAACCCCGGACTTGGCAAAGAACTTTAAAAGTATGAACAAAGAGAGACAGGGCCAAATCTGACTCTACAAGCTGAGTGTCTTATTTAAGTCACAAAGGTTTTCATCTACAGATAAACTAAGAGCTGTAATAGGAGTATTTCTGCTCCATGCTCAAACTCTCAGAGGAGAGAGCTACCAAGTAAACTGAACTCACAACATTCTTTACAAACAGTCACAGCTAAGTAAAACACCACAGAAACTCATCCTCACAGACCACAAAGCACAAAAGGCAAAATAAAATGTAATAGTGAGATTGCAGAAGGAAGCATACAACAGTCAAAAGTATCTTTCCAACGTAAAACTTGTGTGGGAGTGAATGAAATGTTAGAAGTTGCCTTGATCCTGCTTCAGTCCATGAAGAGAATTACTTCCTGCCAGGACACAGTGTCAGGTGGCAGCTTCAAGTCTAGCCACTCATCAACAAGCACACAGGTGTGGCGACAGCTAGCAGCTGTGAGTTACCGCATCTGGCTTTGTCTTGTGTCCTCATTTCACATATCCATTCCTTATTCCAGCACACGGCCCCTGAGGTGAGGCTGTCTCCCTTGGACTTGGCAAATGTACCTGGTGCTTTATGTTGATTCTTGACTTGGATCTGAGCAAGTCTTTCCTCGCTCTTCTCGGCTCTTTCTCTCTAGCTGACATTTCCCAAACACCTATGATCTGCTTCTGTGCCAACCCCTAGAGACACTTGGCTGCCTTCACTTAACAAAATGATTTCAAAATATATAAAGCACAGACTGGTGAGTTACAGAGGGAAAAGGACAAATTATAGCTATGATGAAAGATTCTAAGCTTCCCAGAATAGTTTGTATAAAAACTGAACACAGATATAAAAGAATCAAACAGAGAATCAACAGGCTTAAACTAATGGGTATGTATCACATAGAAAATGCTGTTCTTTTTAAGCATGTACAAAATAATTCCAAAATATCCTTGAAGCAAATTAAAGATCTACACACACACACACACACACACACACACACACACACAAAATCAACAACAACAACAACAAGCCACTAAGATATAGACCACACTCTCCAACTCTAATGTGGGAAAATAAGATTCAAAAAAAATAGTTCATGTATTTAAAACTAAAAATAGACTTCCATGCGATATATTTTTAAGTTATAAAGTAAACCAGAGAGAAAGAGAAGAATACCAGGTATTGGGGTGAACTGGAAGATCAGAGAACCAGAACAAGCCATAGCTAACCTCACCTGGCCAACTTCTCAGCTGGTCTTGTTTCCTCAGACTGGAAGCTTCTGTGTACTCATATCTGAATGGCTCTCAGCTGAACTGCTGCTCAAAAGCCTGAATGCTTAACCAGGCCAAATGCTTCTAGTTTCTGGTCCTCACACCTTATATACCTTTCTGCTTTCTACCACCACTCCCTGGGATTAAAGGCTCGCTTTCTGGGATTAAAGGCATGTGTCACCATGCTTGGCTGTTTCCAATGTGGCCTTGAACTCACAGAGATCCAGAGGGATTTCTACTGCTGGAATGCTAGGATTAAAGGTGTGAGTGCCACCATTTTCTAGCCTCTGTATCTAGTGGTTGTTCTGTCTCTGACCCCAGATAAGTTTATTAGGGTGCACAATATTTTGGGGAACACAATACCACCACAGCTCCCCCCCAACAAAAGAGCAAAAGAGCAAAAAAAAAAAAAAAAAAAAAACCAAGAACACATACCAACTTCAAAAATGTATGTCTGGAGAAGGGCAAAAAAGAGTTGGGGAGGGCAAATTCAGACACAGCTGCTGTGTACTAAGCTGAGTCTGTTCTGCATGAACTTGCCCCCCTCCACCATGACTATATTTTGACAGGGGACCTCTAAGGAAGAAACTAAAGATAAATGATAAAGCAGGAATGGAGCACTGATCTACAGATCTTTGTCCTAATAAGACCAATGAATGCCTCTGTTCTCCTTCCTTCCCTCTCCATACCTCCCTTTCCCCCTTTCTCTCTGTCAAGCACTGAGAAAGGCCATGAGGAGGACATAGAAAGTGTCCATCGGCAAGCATGCTAGAGAACCTTCACCAGGAACCAAAGCAGCAAGTGTCTATTCTTGGATGTCCCAGGTTGTTGAACTGTGAAAATAAATAAATAAATAAACACTGGCTTCTGGCATTCTCTTACAGAACCTGCATTTACAATGGCAAACCATTGCCATTTGCCAAATCCAAACAGTGACTCTACAGGAGATCATCAATAGGCCCTTCATAGTATGTACCATCAGTTTATCTGACTGATGTCACAAGGGAAACACTGGGGCCATACTAAGACAGTGATACCGAATCCACTCTTCCCAGGCAACCATGAAACTCTTGTAACATTCCACTGACTAGAGGCTTCTTGGCACTGATGCCCCCTCCTCCATGCTGGGTCCCTTTCTGGCCATCCAGTAAATAGTCAATAGGTTTGAAGCATCAGCTATCTCCTGTTCCGTTCCTCCAATAGCAGGGAAACAGGGGGTACTGGCATAAAATACTAATTCCACCTCTTGATATGGGAGGAAGGAAATCTTACGACACCCCTCAAAAGCTCCAGATCAGTGCTGTGCTTGCTCACCTCCCACTGTGCCAAGCACCATGATGTTAAGTACACATCTACATAGTAACACAATGACTTGAGCTTGCTAAGGAGTAAGTACTTGAACACTTAGTAAATAATGGGTGGTATAAGTGTTGCCATTTGATGATAGTTCAGAGCTCACCGGTTGTCTAAGTGTTGCATGGATCCAGAAGAATGTTATAGATTGGAAGTCCTTACCCTGGCCTGAGCCACGGTGCCACGGTTTTCCAGGTTTACAGCGCATGGAAATCACTAGGAAAATAACGCCCAGCTGCTGAACCCCTCCCACGAGGTCCCCACCCACGTCAGTAGATCTGCAGTGGGACTCAAATGACTGAATTTCCAGAAGTTTCAAGCTGCTGCTGCTGTGGCTCAGAGTCTACATGCTGAGAACCATTATCCCTTCAGAGTCACCCAGAGAAAGTAAGGTAGTATTGCCCCAACCATTCTGAATGAGGTTACCCAGACACAGAAAGACAAACACTGCATGTTTCCTCTCATCTGTGGATGTTAGCTTTGAATCTTCAGATGTGTGTGTTACATTTGGAATGCCCACAGAGGCCATTGGCGCTGGCATATTGCTCAAATTCATCTCCCTGACACCTCTTTCCCACACTGAACTTGTATTCAGAAAATACTGTCACCTCTACTTTCAAAATCCATCTCAAACCCAAATCCTCTCTTCATCTCCACCACATCCAGCCTGCCTGGAGCCATCACCACTCTTCACTAGGCTACAGAGTTGGTGCTGTCTTGCTTGTGTTCTGCTGGAGGGTGCAGAGGGTAACCAAGGTGGTCTTTTAAACATCAGAGTCAGTGTCTCTCCACTGCTCAAGTCCTCCAGTAGCTTTCCTGGTCACTTGGAACTAGACCCAACATGGTTATAATGGCTAACAAGTCTGCTCTATTTGACCCTAGTTTTCTCTCAGACCTGAATTCTAACCTCTTTCCAAGCTCTCTGTAGAGTTGACCACCTAACTGTTGTACAGCAATCACGGTGTTCATAGCTCTACAATTATTTCAAACTTTTTTCTCTTTCCTTAAAATACTCTCACACACAAATCCACTCCCAGCTGCTAACTCTCCTTTCTGTTCTCTGAGAAAGAAATACCAACTCCTCTCTGTAGTTATCCATGACTCTTAATTTGTGCCTTCCACTCCCCACACCCCACTCTCCCCTTTCCCTCCCCCCACCCACCTGCTCTCCCCATACCCCCACACCTCACCTCCCCTACTCCCCCCACCTCAGAAACGTGCTGACTATGCTTCCATTACAGGTCATATTCTTCTTGCCCACCGGATCTATGCCTGTTGGTTTTTGTCAACTTGACACAAGCCTAAAGTCACCTCGGAAGAAGGAATCTCAACTGAAGAATTGCCCAGATCGGATTAACCTGTGGCTATTTCTGTGAAGCATTCCCTGATTGCTAATTAATGTATGAGGTCTCAAACCACTATAGGCTGAGATATCCTTAGGGAAGAGGGGCCTGGAATGTGTAAGAAGGGTAACTGAGCAAGCCAGAGTGAGCAAGCCCTGTAGTCTTTGGTTTCTGCCTTGGGTTCTTGCCCTGGCTTTGATGATGGACTAAGCTGCAAACCGAAGCAAACCCTTTCCTCCCCAAGTTGTGTCTGATCAGTATTTTGTCTCCACAACAGAAAAACGAACTAGAACAGGACCCCTTTCCTCACAGCTCCATCAGTTCTCTTCTGTGTAATCAGTTTCTTCCCCTTCCTAGGTTATTCTTATCAGGATGAAAACATGCACTACTCTCTCCTTTCTTTAAAACAGAAAGACACAGTGGCTGGAGAGATGGTAAAATGCTTCCTGTACAAGTGTGAGGACCTGAGTTCAGCTCCCTAGAGCCCACATAAAAAGCTGGGAACAATGGCACACATCTGTAATTCCAACACTGGGCAGTCAGAGACAGGTAGACCGCTGGGGCTTGCTGGTCAGTCAGCTTAGCGGAATCAATGAGCTCTAGAGTCAAGAAGAGAGCCTGTTTCAAAAAACAAGGTGGAAAGTTCCTGAGGAACACATCCTGACACAGACCCCCGGCTTCCACATACATCCACACCCACACACATGCATGCATATCTACCAACACATGTACACATAAATAAACAGGCACACTCACTCTTACTCTGCTTTCCATATCTACCATCTACTAGGACAAAAGTCCTATACTGATGCTTTCTCTTCCTGCATTTACTCCAGATCTCATCACAAATCTTAAACCAATAAGAATAAGTGTTAGAATATATCTTGTACAAGCCAGTGCTGTCTTTTGGCATAGGCCACCACTGCCTCCAGAAGAATTTCAGTTGGCCTCAGGATGCCATAAAAGTCAGGTTTGGCTTCTGGTTAGAACTGCTTTCCTTCTCCCTTCCTTCTCAACTCTGAGAGTCAGCTGACTTCATGTCCTGTCATGATTCTCTTCTTCTCTTTAACTAGCCCCCCACCCCAAGTTGTTCTCTTTGCTATTCCTCAAGCACAGCTGCCTCATGGGATTCTCCAGAGTTCTAATGACTTTAATAAGGCAGGTCATCCAGACTGAGTTCCCTCACACTGTCTTAGGGTAGGCAGCCTTTGCCTTAAGGAGGGATGCGTAGTAACGCTGCTCAGGTTTCCTGCCTCCAAAGCAGTCAGACTGTTCCTATCGCTCCCATGTCCCACACCCTCACAAGCTGGGCTGCAACAGGCTCTTTCTCTGCTTATCCAAAAGTCTTCCCTAATTCCAGCAGTTCAAATGCTGAGTACCTCCTGACCACCCTAGCGTCTTGTACAGGACCATTGTAAAGGTCCTCAAGTGCACATTAGATGAGAGCAGGTTCCCCCCCTTTTTCTACTAAAGGTTGGACTTGAGGGGTATCTTAAATCACTTTTACCACCTCTCTCTCATCATTTTATTTATCTGATTTACTTACCAAATCAGAGGCTAACACAGGATGCTGGTCTCCTCTTCCTTTCTTGTTGCAATTGCTTGTTTACACGAACAAGTTCTTGTTTGGTCACCAATCTCGGCCTCAGATATATTTCTAACTACACACAACGGCCACACAACCTCTGCTGCTGCTTGCAACAATTTCCATCATTGTGCATTCACCTCAAAGACTGCAAATTTTCCTCTAAACTTTAAACTGTTTTCACGGCATCTCTGTACTCACATGCTGGATCCCTGCTCATCAGGCGGGCATGCTGCCCCCTACCACATCAATTGCAACTGCCATCCAGAGACTCCTCCCACAGATACTCAATCCTGAAGACTCAGCCTCTATTGCACATCTCACTACCCATAGCAAGAACCATGCAAATACTGTCATGGCACAAAGGCACACTAACATGTATCACACAGGAAAAGACAAACGTATCAGAATTGCCTCTGCAGATGCTCCTCCCTCAGGCTGCTCAGCCTCAGTTGCATACCTTGCTGCCCAGAGCCAGGACCATGCACTCGCTCCTCCCCAACTCACCTTTGGTTCTGTTGTGTCTCTGCTCAGGCACCAGTTAAGTTGTGTGACAAGACTAAATTTCTGGGGAGATGACACACACATCTATTCATCCCAGAGAGGGAGCCCACAACAGACCAAAGTACGGATATCACCAATGTCCAACTTGGTGAGTCAATGAGTTTTATTGGGGTTACTAAGAAGAATATGGGTGAAAGGTTACTTACAGGAGCAGAAGTGACTCAAAGATAGCTACATCAGCAAAGCCCACCCCAGCATGAGTGACAGATCACAACATCCGGGAACCTGGAACACACTGCAAAGCCTGGAGGCAGCTTAGCAGGTCCAGGGTTTTCTTTCCAGGTGTCGCAGTTGGTCTAAACCTCTTCTAGGAAGTATGGCTGGTTTCTGCTTTTTTTAGGCAGCTGGTCTGGTCTCGGTCTGAGAGTCTTCCTTTCACTTGGCTTATCTGAGAGTTGTCTTCTTTGCCATTTGGCTTGTCTGAGGGTGACTCTCAGCCATCTTTATTGCTTACTCTGGGATGGAGGGGGGTCTAGTGAATCTGGTCGGTTTCAGGGACTTCCTGAAGCTCTTTTGAGTTGTTTACCTTCCTGCTTAAGGAGCTTTCCTGTGGGGTGGAATATTTCAATCTCACAAGAAACTATTCCAGAAGAATCAGCAAGTCCAGCACTCAGCTTGTGGAAAAACTCTGCACCCAAATAACAGAACCACAGATGAAATGACTCCAGAAAGAACCTGTGATTCATGACCTGGAAGCAGACTCTCCATTGAAAGGGACCTCAGTTTTGGACATTACATAACTGGTTAAATAAAGTTGTATTAAGTTGCTGTTATAGCAACTATCATTATTTCAATAAATGTAATATCTAAATTCTCATTATCTTAATAAACATAATAACTTATTTTAAAATGGAAGGCTTACTGGATAAGTAAGTTTTCAGTGACTAATCCAGGAAGAATAGCAACTGGACTCTAAACGCTGACACCCATCTCTAGCACTCAAATGCAGCATACTTGTGACATTTGAACATAAAGTTTTGACATCAGTGATCTGCTTTTCAATGATTAAAGCTGTCAATGGATTGAAGCTTTAAAATTACATAAAAATAAGATATTTTTGATACTATTAAAAATCAACACTTAAGACCTTTTTTTTGAAAAAGACTTATTTTTAATTATGTGGGAGAGGGGCATGGGCACATTAGTGCAGGTGCTCACAGAGGATGGAGGTGTCGGATCCCCTGGAGCTGGAGTTACGGGCAATGGTGAACCACCTGACCTAGGTGCTGGGAACCAAACTCATACCCTCTGAAAGGAACAATACATGCTCTTAACTACTGAGCTATCTTCTCAGCCTCCCTGTGACCTTTCCACTCATACCTTGCTTGTGAGAAGTAAGAAGCACTAGAAAGAAGAAGAGAGAAGTAGTCGAGGTGGGGTGTAAGGGCAGGAAGGAAAGTGTCCTGGGGCCGGGGCTGAGACGTGGCCAGGGTGAGGGGAGAAGCTTTGGATTCAACAGGAAAGTAAAATTTCATTTTTCATAGATAGGACTTTCAAGGACTGAAAATTGGTTAATGATCAAAATGAATTTAAGAAAATAAGGGCAAACAGAAAATAAACATGACATGATAGATCTAAATCAAATCACATCAATAATCATATTAAAAGTAAATGTCCTAACCCTTGAGTTCAAAAGCAGAAATTATCATGCTGTGTAAAGGAACACAGCCAAACTATGTGTTGATTATAGAAATCACACTCTAATAAATTAACAATAACAGGATTAAAAAATAACCTCACAACAGATTTGACATACTTTAAAATGTTAAAAGAATATAAATGGTTATAAACAATTTTATGCCAATAAATTCAACATAGGTTTTTTAAAAATTCCAATCACTTGGGATATGAAAACAATCAAAGTTCACTCAAGAAAAGAATAAATAAACATATGAACATTTGGTCATATGAACATATGATCTATATGAACAATTTCATGTAAAGATAAATATAAACCTTCCCACATACTCATGGCCTAAGTGCATTTATAGGCTAAATCAACATTTCAGAAGAATCAAAACAGTTTTCCCTCATTCTTTCAGAAAAGTCACCAAGATCAGAAAGGAAGATTTATGCCTTTACTATTAGCAACGGAATAAATAAAAATGTCATGAGACCCAAGAAGAAAATTTAGCAAGCTGGGGGATACAAAATCAATATATTTAATTTTTTTATTTCTATATAATAGCAATGGACACTAGGAAACAATTAAAAATATTGATAGTGGCAGAAGGTATAAAATACTTAGGGATAAATCTTACAAAAGGTTATAAAACCTATAAACAGAAACCAGAAAAATACTTTCGGGGAAGTTAGAGATTTTACATAATTAGGAGTCTTGAAAACATAGATACTAAAATAAAACATTTTAAGTTTTTGTTGTTGCGGCAGCTCTCATTATTTCAATGTTATGTTTTAACTTTTCTTGATAAACATCTTTTTTTTAATTTATTTTATTTTATTTTACAATATAATTTAATTTTACATATCAGCCACGGATTCCCTTGTTCTCCCCCCTCCCGCCCCGCTCCCCTTCCCCCCAGCCCACCCCCCATTTCCATCTCCTCCAGGGCAAAGACTCCCCTGAGGATTGAGATCAACCTGGTGGACTCAGTCCAGGCAGGTCTAGTCCCCTCCTCCCAGGCTGAGCCAAGAGTCTCTGCTAGCCCCCAGGTTTCAAACAGCCAATTCATGCACTGAGCACAGGACCCGGTCCCAATGCCTGGATGCCTCCCAAACAGATCAAGCCAATCAACTATCTCACCTATTCAGAGGGCCTGATCCAGTTGGGGGCCCCTCAGCCATTGGTTCATAGTTCATGTGTTTCCATTCATTTGGCTATTTGTCCCTGTGCTTTATCCAACCTTGGTCTCAACAATTCTCGTTCATATAAACCCTTCTCTTTCTCGCCAATTGGACTTCGGAGCTCCACCCGGGGCCTGACCGTGGATCTCTGCATCCAGTTCCCTCAGTCATTGGATGGAGTTTCTAGCACGACAATTAGGGTGTTTGGCCATCCAACATCTTAATAAATGCAACTACAGTTTAGAAGACTCAATATTGTTAGGATGTCAATTTTCCCCAAATTGATAGAAAAAAATAATGTAACCCCAATCATACTTCCAAGAGGCTTCTTTTATAGAAACAGAAGCAAAACCTAAAGAAAAGAAAACATTTTTACAAGAAAAGCACTTTGGCCAAAGTTATTGAGCTATTAAGTGAAATTACATTTAATTTACATACTAACTTTTGAAGACATACAGTTTATTTTCTTCAACAGTGCAAAATGCATTTTAATTTTTTCAGATTTTATGTATTTTGATAAGATTTCATATAACCTGTGCTTTTCTTGTAAAAATATTCAACACCTCTCAGGAGGGGATGAAAAAGATCATCTCAGATATTGCAGGTGGATACAGAAAGTGATTTAATATCTGAGGAGAGCAAACTGACATCATTCTTATAATTAAAACATACACTCATGCCCATCCAGCATTACAAGAGTAATTATAAAGACATATGTAGGAAAATAATGGTTACATCACCATAGTAATGATAGAATGGATAGAAAAACCAGTAACAAAGGGAATACTTATTAATAGGAAAATGTCTTTTAAAAATTCCAGTCAATAAAAACAATCAATTCAGAGGCACGTAAGAAGACAGAGGATTAGAAGTTTCTTCTGTTCGACTCTGTGAATAGAGAACATCAGAGGAAGGAAGGAAAGGCCACGTTCTGAGAGAATGAGATAGGAAGAGCGTTGGGAATCAAGAAACAGATAGCAGAACACCTAGAACGTGCAGACACAGAAAGAGGACACAGAGAGGACACCAGCTGCAACTCCAGGGTTGCAGGGTGGGCTTTGAGGATCCAGAGCCTTAACCACATGGAAGGCAGCACCATTAACAACAAACTGAGATCCCAGCTACCGGAGAAACACACAGTGTTTGCAAGTCTTAGTTCCAGTGTGTGCATTCGGTACAATAGAGCCACCCCCAGCCCCTTCACAGCAGGCTAGCGTCTGGGAAGTCATCCATGGCACAGTTCACCATATTTGAGGGTGTCAGTGGGAAATGACCACAATGGCAGGATGTTCAAGTAATGAAGAAGTTAGGCTGTGGAGAGTCTAGGTGTTGGAAGCGGCACTCCTGGGGTGAAGAGCCAACTTCATCCTCTCGGGTTTACAGAGGAGGGTGAGAGCCTGTAGCTGGCAGGAGGTTCCTCTGCATTAAGAGCTGTCTCCTTGCTGTGTTTCTCTGCAGCAGGACCTGGACATCAGAGGGCAGTCCTGTCAGATGACTGGATTTCCAGACTCCTCTCCTCAAGTGGAAAGCCAGTATTCAAGTCTTGGAAGAAAAATTGAAAAACATGAATGAAAGATTCAGAGATAAAGATTCAAAAATGCTAGGGAATTTTAGAAATAACCACTAAAAAAAAATTTCAGAAGATACTTAAAGAAATACTACATGCAGAAGAGGAACAATACACAAAATCAGAAAAAAAAACTTATTAGAACAGATAGATGTGAATTAGGAAACAATGGAACATTAATTCAGTAAACAAGCAAAACTCTAAGGTAACTAGGGAGACATTAATCTTTCAAATGATTGCCCTAAGTGTGGATAGTCTTAACTACCCAGTCAAAAGATACAGAATGACTACTATAGAAGCTTCCTAAAATATATACATATACATATTTTTTAAGACGCAGAGTAGCTGATTGGATTAAAAGCCAAGATCCAACATTTGCTGTCTGTAAGAAACATACATGCTGTGGGATAATGCTCCTGTACACTGGTTTGATAAAATGCTGATTGGCCAGTAGCCAGGCAGGAAGTATAGGTGGGGCAAGCAGACTAAAGGAATGCTGGGAAGAGGAAGGGCAGAGTCAGGAGTTGCCAGCCAGACACAGAGGAAGCAAGATGACAAGGCAGAACTGAGAAAAGGTACCAAGCCACGTGGCTAAACATAGATAAGAATTAAGGGTTAATTTAAGTGTAAGAGCTAGTCAATAATAAGCCTGAGCTAATGGCTGAGAAGCTATAATTAATATAAGCTTCTGAGTGATTATTTTATAAGCAGCTTTGGGACTGTGGGGCCAGGCAGAACCAGAAAAAAACTTCCTGTCTACACTTACATCATTGGCACAGACAACACATACTAAATGTGAAACCATAAAAATTATATTATAAGCAAATTGAATCCCAGTGTAAACAGAAGTACTTATAATCACATCTGGCAAAGTAGACTGTTGTGGAATATTAGTGCAAGATGTGTTACATTCATTTATGCTGTGGAATATTTGATTAATGATATAAAGATGTGTTGCAACTTTTATGTTTAACTCTGTGAAGCTGTGTTGCTTTGCCTACCTAAAACACCTGATTGGTCTAATAAAGAGCTGAATGTCAAATAGTTAGGCAGGAGAGGGATAGACAGGGCTGCCAGACAGAGAGAATAAATAGACAGAGAAGTAGAGAAGAGAGATAAAAGGAGAAGGAGAATGGATGCCAGGGGCCAGCCACACAGCCATATGGCCACCCACGGAGTAAGAAGGGAAGAAAGACATATAGAATAAAGAAAGTTTTGTAAAAGCCCAGAGACAAAAGGTAGATGGAATAATTTAAGAAAATCTGGCCAGAAACAAGCCAAGCTAAGGCCAGGCATTCATAAGTAAGAATAAGTCACCATGTACTTATATGGAAGCCAGGTGGCAGGCTCCCCCAAAGGGCGAAGTGTAAAAAAAACAACAGCAATAGATAGAAAGTCACTACATATTAATAAAAGGAACACTCCTTCAAGAGGATAAAATGAATAGATAATAGATAGATAGACCACCAATAGCATCAGAGTACAAATTCTTCTCAGCAGGCTTTACAACTTTTTCCACATTAGATCATATTTTAAGGAATTAAGGCAAGTCTTTAAAAATATAAAATAATTTCAAAGTAATTTATTGTACCTTATCAGATCATGAGAATAAAACCAGAAATCAATAGCAAGAAAAATTATATAAGCTATACAAACACAGGAAGGTTGGACAGTACACTTTTGAATAATTGCCAGGTCAATAAAGAAATGCAAGAAAGAGGGAAATTTAAAAATTCCCTCAATCAAATGAAAATGAAAACACCACTTCCCTCTTTGCTATAAGCTATAGCCAATTCTAAGGGCATTTTTAAGGGAGCAGATTACAGCTATGAGAGTTACATTAAAAAGAACAATACTATGATCTCAAATAAATATCCTAATTATGTATTCCAAATGACTCAGAAGACATCATATTAATCCCAAATTGTTAGAAGGAAAGACGTAATTAAAATCAGAGCTGATTAATAAAATGAGGGCCAAAAGAACAAAGGAAATAAATCTTGTTCTTTGAATAGACTACGTGGACAAGTGGTTAGTCAAACTAATCAAATAAAGAGGAAACCATATTAGCAAATTATAAATGAAAGTCAGAACATTATAGCAGGTAACACTTAAATCCAGAAAATCACTAGGGGATAATATATATAGTCCAATAAATCAAAAAATCTAGATGAAATAGACAGTTTTAAGTACATATGACCTACAATGGAATAAAGACCTATGAAATACTTAGCAGATCAATAACAGTGATATTGAAGCTGTGATAAAGTCTCCCAGCAAAGAAAAGCCAAGGTCTGCATGAGTTCACCACTGAATTTTACAAGATTATGAATGTAAACTAACTCTGATGCCCCCCAAATTACTACATGAATTACAAAGGGAAATAACTAAACTCATTCTATGGGTCTAATATTTTCATGATACCAAAACTGAATAAACACACACAGAGAGGTGGGGAGGGAGGGAGGGAGTTTATTCTCCCAATGAACACTGTGGTGATTTGAACTGAGAATGGTCCCATAGGTTCATATATTTGAACACTTGTTCTCCAGCTGGTGGCACTGTTTGGGAAGGTGTGACCTCTTGAGAAGAGGTGCATCACTGTGGGCAGGCTTTGGGTTTCAAAAATTCCCCATGATTCTCAGTTAGCTCTCTCTGCCTCATGCTTGTGGATCAAAATGTGAGCTCTCAGCTACTGCTCCAGCACCATGCCTGCCTGCCTGTTGCCATGCTTCCTGCCATAATGAATATGAACTTACCCTCTGAAATAGCCCAAAATAAACTCTTTCTTCCACAAATTGTCTTGGTCATGGTGTCTTATCACAGAAATAGAAAAATAACTAAGACAAACACGGATACAAAAATATTCAGGAAAACAGTTACCAACCAAATTTGACAACACTTTAAAAAGATCATACACCATGATCAAGCCAGTTTCCTTTCAGAGCTGCAAGAATAGTTCAACATAGTAAATCAATAAACACAATACAGCCCACAAGTAGAATCTTGGGCAAACTCACACAAGACTTTAATAAACAGAGAAAAATCCTTTGACAAAATTCAACATACCTTTGTTCTCAAAGCCTAGATGAAACTTAATAGAAGGAACATTAGAAAAGGCCACATACAACAGACTTATAATTAACACCAGTAGGAGCAAGGCAAGACTAACCAATCTCCCCAACAGTGTACTGGTTCTTAAACCAGAGCAAATGAAAGAAGTAGAAGAAAAAGGGAGAGCTTGAACCATCCCTGACTGCAGAGGACACAGTCTTATTCTTAACAAACTCCCTGAAACTCTGAGACCTGACCAATACTTTCAGCAAACTAACAGTATATAAAAAAAGTCAACATAGAAAAATCAGTATTTTTTTCCTATTTACCAATAATGAACATGCGAGGAAGGAAATCAGAACTGTGCCACTCACAATAACCCTCAAGACCTACCTAGGAACAAACCTAATTAAAAAGGTCAAAGACTTCTCTCTTGTGGAGAATGCAGACTTTAAAATGCATGGAGGTAGAAAGGGGGCTACTTGGGAAGAGCCAGGAGACTGGGGCATAAGAATTGAAAAATAGAAGGGATAATGGGTGGAGTGAATGTCATCAAAGTGTGGCATATGCATGTACAAAAATGGAAAACATATTGTATTTTATAATTGATATGTGCTAGGAGGAAGGGGAGTGATGCAAACAAGAACATATATACTTCAAAAATACATCTTCACATATATTGGATTTTAAATATTTTGAAGAAAAAGGATTTTTGAAAACACCAGTACATTAAATAATTGGCATCTCTGGTCATTGAGGAAATACAAGCTAAAGTCATAAAATGATTTTCTTTATAATAGAGAAGCTATTAGAAACTGGCAACACTGTGGTTATCCATGTGGAGAATGAAACATTTTTGATGCATTGTAAGTGTAGAGTGTTGGTACTTTATGAAGGAAACTGGTGCTATTCATGGAAATACCCACTTTAGATATCCACTGAGCAACCAACAGAAGTGTATGCAAAGAAAACATTGTCAGCCACACTAAGAATATCACAAACTAAATGTGTGAAACAACCTTTGAAATTTGTATAGCACAAATACGAGATGTCACTAGCCTTCAAAACACATCCTAAAACAGAACTCACTAAGAGAGAAAAATGATGTGTGGTTACTATCTGGTGATTGCATCCTGGAATAGAAACAATGCAAGTTTCCATGTGATACCACAGATCTACATTCATAACAGAATGATGGGAACAAAATACAAGACACTATAAAAAGGAGCAAGGGCTTTAGAATAAAGTTGAATTCATCCTTGAATGTATATTTGCAACCTTATTAAGCAGGAAAAGTATCCAGACAGAAGAGCACAAAATGTTAATAGTTGTCACCTCTGAGTGGTGGCATTTTTTTAAGTTTCCTTCTTTTTTGAAAAGCCGCTTCTGTTTTCTAAGTTTTCTATGAGAGTGCGTGTTTGCTTAACTTATAACCCTTCCAGAACACAGCAATTTGGATGTGAGTTGAAATACAGAGACCCCCAGCTCCTGACAAAATAATGATGGAATTTTACTGTGTAAATTCTATTTTCTCATCTGTTGATTAACTACAGATCCAAAATACCTATCTTCTACTGAGGGGAATGTCTTTCTGTATGCTGTGAATATGTGTTGCTTTGACTGGTTGATAAATAAAGCTGTTTGGCCAATGGTGAGGCAAAATAAGGTTAGGCGGGACATTCTAACTAGAGAGAGAGAGAGAGAGAGAGAGAGAGAGAGAGAGAGAGAGAGAGAGAGAGAGGAAAAAGACAGAGCAGAGGAGATGCTGCCAGTCGCTGCTGCCATGAGAAGCAAGATGTAAAGATACTGGTAAGCCACAAGCCATGTGGCAAAGTATAGATTTATAGAAATGGGTTAATTTAAGATATAAGAACTAGATAACAAGAGGACTGCTGTGACCATAGTTTAAAAATAATATTAGCCTGTGTGTGTTTATTTGGGTCCGAGTGGCTGTGGGACTGGCAGATAAGAGAGATTTGTCCTGACTGCAGGCCCAGCAGGACACGAGCTACATCCTACCAAATCGAATAATTTACTCTCCATGAATCCATGGGCAGAGTGGGGAAGCGAGTGGGTGCTGCTGACACTAGCAAAACTTATAGTTGCTCTAGTAGATATTCCAAAGACAGGGACATACACAGAAACTTATGTGCTTGTTTATAAACATCTCAAGACTTGCGAGAACAGGTGTCAGAGGAAACTCTACAAATTTTCTAGGAAAGCATTCTCAGGTTTCTTCTCTAATCATGGAAAAGATGATCCATGAATGGGACCATCACTCCTACTTTATGAAAACAGCCGAGCAGTCAGATGCATAAAACTACATCCAGGAGCAATGAGATCATGAGTAAGGGCCCCAGCCACCGCAGCAACAAAACTAAAAGAGGTTCATAACCTACAAGTCCCGACAAATTCCCTCAGGTCCATCGTGTACCTAATAAAATGATGTGAGGGACTCCCGAATGACAATCTCACACCCAGCCATCATAACTTTTTGGGTCACCTCCAACAAAACACAAGGTGTCCCTGGTGGGTGTGTTTACAGATGCACTTGTTGCAAAGATAACTTGGGGAGACGAGTGGGGAGTTTTGATTCACAGATGGAAAGAGAAAGGGAGGAGAGCACATTTGCTTCTAGAACAAAGTGACAGTAAGTAGCAGGAAATGGAAGGACAAGGTGACAACCAGGAAGTGTCCACATCACCCTCCAGTGCAGCAGGGTCCTTGGAATGAATGAGTCTCCAATTTCCTTCTACACTGATTGATTCTGGGTCAGGAAAGAAGAATGTGACTAGTGAAAGCTTAGGATCCGTAAACACAAACAAACACTGTAAAACCCACCCTGTTTGAAGATGAACTCTCAGGCTTTTACAACGGCCATCCCCCTCCCCATTCTTGCATTCTATTCTGCTACCTTCCAGAGTGAACTTTCTAAAACACAAGTCATATCATGTCCTGAAAGCATCTCCTCAGACTTAAAACCAAATTCCCTCTGAATGTGGTGATATCGTGTCCCCCAATATATTATGCACCTTAATAAACTTATCTGGGGTCAGAGAACAGAACAGCCACTAGATATAGAGGTCAGAAAATGGTGGCACACACGCCTTTAATCCTAGCATTCTGGAGGCAGAGATCCATCTGGATCTCTGTGAGTTCAAAGCCACACTGGAAACAGCCAGGCACGGTGACACACGCCTTTAATCCCAGGAAGTGATGGCAGGAAGCAGAAAGGTATATAAGGCATGAAAACCAGGAACCAGAGTCAGCTAAGCTTTTAGGCTTTTGAGCAGCAGTTCAGCTGAGATCCATTTGGATGAGGACACAGAGGCTTCCAGGTTGAGGAAACGAGATCAGCTGAGGAATTGGCGAGGTGAGGTTAACTGGCTGGTTCTGCTTCTCTGATCTTTCAGCGTTCATCCCAATACCTGGCTCCAGGTTTGTTTTTATTAATAAGACCCTTTAAGATTCATGCTGTACATCTGTGGCCTAGGAAGTAGGTCTACTCCTTCATTTTCTGGTCACAGTTCTGGTTTATAGCTATGGAGGGGCCTCCCAGTTACTCCTATGAGCCTTTCTCCTCACAGTTCTCTGACCAAACACTCTCTCTACAGAGAGGCTGCCTCTCTCACAAAATGACCATCTTTCCTTACCTCATGATTTCTCCAGCACCTTACCATTCTCATTAGTCACATTTTAAATTTTTTCTAAAATGTTTATTAAAAAATTTTCCTACAATTTATTTTGATCATATATTCCCTTATCTCAACACCTCCGTGGCCCTACCCATCTTCTTACCCACCCACCTTCATATTCTTCCTCTTTCACTCTCAAAACAAAACAAAACAAAACAAAAACCAAAAAAGTAAAAAGCAAAACAAACTAAAAAAAAAAAAAGAAAGAAAAGAAAAGAAAGAAAGAATACAAACAACAAAATGCACACACAAAAACATGGATTCTGTTTTGTGTCAGCCAACCCTTTCTGGGCACAGGGCCTGACCTCGCATGTAGTTGATAAATCCAGTGACACTCCATTGACGAAGACTGGCTTTTCTTTTGCCAGTAGGCATCAACTGAAAATGGATTCTTTTTTCAGGGTGGGACTTTGCGTCGACTCCCCTTCTCAGCTCATGGATCTCATTTGGCTTGATGCTGTGGCATGCTGCCACAGTCTCTGTGAGTTCATACGTACAGCAGTCTTGTTGTGGTGGTAAAGCACAGTTTCCCTGGTGTCTTCCAACTGCTCTTGCTCTTACAGTCTCCCCACCTCCTTTTCTGCATAGTCCCTAAGCCTTGAAGGGAAGGCTTTGATGAAGACATCTCATTAAGAACGGAATGCTCCAAAGTCTCTTGCTCTCTGCACGTTGCTCAGTGGTGAGTTTCTGTTAGTTCCCATCTACCGCAAGAAGCTTCTCTGATGAGGGCTGAGTGAGGAGCTGACTTATGTGTATAGCAGTATGCCTGTCATTAGGAATCATTTTATTGCTATGTCCCTTTAGCTGAATAATGGTATTAGGTTGTCCCCTAGGCTAATGACCCATCCAGTCTCAGGTGTTTGGCCACTTCAGCAGTGTCAGGTATCAGTCCCATTTCATACAGTGGGCCTTAAATCCTATCAGTCTCCCTGACCAGAATAATACTCCATGAAAATAGTCCTTTGTCATCTTCAACAATGAGAACCATGCCTGGCACCTGGCAGTGGCTCCATAGGTATCTGATGGGAGGGAATGAATTTGGCTCTGTATGGAGAGATTCATGCCAAGCTTGCACTGAGCATCAGTCGAGTGAGCGATTTACAGGAATAATGGAGAAAGCACTGTTTTTACGCTGTCAAACAAAACATATTGGGCTTCTGATGCTCTGCTAGCTTCTAGGTGCTATGGGCACTCTCTGTGGAGTACGCCTCTAAGACAAGCCCTGAGTTCTCTGTGCTGCGTCCCACAGCTCCACAGCTCAGGCTCAAGGGTCTTTGCCTGCCTATACAGAACAAGGTGTTAAAAGTAAATTCAATTTTGTGGTTTTTATAATCATGTCCTGAAAAGCATATGAAAAAATACAGAGGTCCCTCAAATGCCAAAGCAACCCATTCAATGACCAAGCCACATCTTGTTCTTGCAGTTAGACGGTTGTGTGTCTGTGGATTTAAGAGATATCTGAGTTCATTGAAGTAGTAAGCAACTGGTGCCCAAACTTAGAGGTGTACATCTGTCTGATACACAACTGTTGGCACAGAAACTGACGTTACCTTCTGGAAACAATGAGGATGCTTGTCTTTAAAGGGAAACCAACCTGTTTGTCTGAACTATGTCCCATGTCCCAAAGGAGGAAATACAGAGTGAACAGCTGGCCTGGAACATTCAAGACTAGATAGTAAGCAATGATTCTCCACCATTCCCTTTCAAAGCCTGTCAACCAGCTTGATTCCCCAAGCTTTGAAAATAGTTTGGGGAGGGATCAGCTTCCACCACATGCAGCACAGGGGCATGCCCTCCCTTGGCCAGGACTGGGGGAAGTCTGACTTCAACTTTTTATTGTGGACAAATTTGTTTTTAAACACCTCTACCAACAGAAAAAAAGTTAAGTGCCAACACAGTGGCACTTAAACTATTCATGAGCTGGACTCTCCATCCACAGGCCTGAGAATCTGATACCCAGGCTGCTTCAGGTTACCCTTCAACCTCAGGATGCTTAGGGTTTAGCTCCCTCAAGTTCCTGTTCTGCTCTGTCTATCTCTGAGAGAAACTTGGGGTCCCAGACAGTAGCTCTGCAGCACCCAGAACCATAAGCCCTGAACTATATCCAACATCACCAGGCCTTCAGTGGTGGGCAAACAGTCACTGACACACATCAGCTATGTGAACACACTGGCTACTGGTTCTCACTGACTCTGCCTTTGAACATCACAAGAGAAATTCCTTTATCTAATTTGGGTTATTTCTTAGTATCTCTCTACCTCTAGTTTTACTCACAGCGTTATTCATTGTGGTGATTTTTTGTTTGTGCTCTAACAAATAAAAATTGCCTAAAGATCAGAGGGTGGAGCTAGCCATTAGTTAATCACAGAGGTCTGGAGGTCTGTATAGACAAGAGACAGGAAGTGATATGGCTGGGTGGAGAGAGGAATATAAGGCGGGCAGAGATAGGAGCTCAGCCCCTTTTCGGTCATGGAGGTAAGAGGTGACAGTGGCTGTTCCTTTACTTCTCTGATCTTTCAGCATTTACCCCAATATCTGAGTCCAGGTTTTTATTAATAAGACCAATTAGAATTCACACTACTTCTGGCGCCCAACATGGGGCTCGAACCTATGACACTGAGATTAAGAGTCCCATGCTCTACCAACTAGGCTGCAACAATTCATAGGTCTAAAAACTGCCTCATATCACTGGGAGGCCCTTCATGGTGCCTATAAAGCAGGTGAAGTGAGAATACACAAAGCAGCCCAGCAAAAATGAGGAGTGGAGGAACTAGAAGCTAAGAGACTAACTACGTTGATCTCAGAGCAGGATCCAGGGCTATGAATGTTCCCTGCAGAGGCACCACCTTCCAGGGTGAGAAGCTGCTGGCTTAGCCCCAGGAGGACACACATTTGTCTCCTAGATCCTGGGAAGAAGGAGAGGGGAGGGAAGACCTCAGCAAAGGATAGCTAGACCCTTGCCAGATAACAGCTTTGAAAAGAAATTTGTAGGCTTAAAAAGACTTCCTTGGGCATCAATACATGGTCATGTGGACAAGGGAAGAATGTCTAAAGTACCCTTTTTCCAGAACCTAAACTGTGCTGGCCATAGTCAAGTTACTGAACCAACATGTGTTGAATAAATTACAAACTAAGAGGAAAAGAAAAATAGTCAGAAGAACTGGGCAGCTGGAGGGAGGACACTGAGGGGGTCAGCTCTAGATGGGGTCAGAGAGGCTCAGTCCCAACCACTCACACCCCTGCTGAGGCCCTGCAAGACTGTGGAACCCAAACGCCCATGTTACTGAAGTAGAGCAAGGTCCTCTGCTGGTGTAACGGTTGAGAAGTGATTGATCATGAAGGCAGTACCCTTGTCATGCATTGGTATATACAGTTAAAGAGTTATAATTAGGTGAGTGTATGTCGTTCCTTGAATAAAGGCCTGGCTTCCAGGGTCTAGAGCTTACTAAGAACCATCAAAGGTATGGATTTTCAAGACTGCCTGGAAACATATATCATTCAGTTCCCTAGAGTCATATCCAAACTGTATCAGCTTTGCTTTACAGTTTCTCTGCAAAGTTGCTTGAGTTGTGTTCATAGGACCATCTTCAGCTCCCTTTGTCTCGGGAAGTCTTTCAGTATAGGGTCACAGGCATAAAAATGGCTTCCAATTTTTCTAGGGAAATATCTATTTCATTTTTTAGGTAAGTCCTGTTGATCAAGGTTCAACCAAGTGGAGCATGAGAAGCAGGCTGCCGTGAACTTTACCATCAGTCTTGGGTACAGTTACTTTAGCCTGGGGAAGAAAAAAGAGGAAGAAAAAAAGAGGAAGAAATGGAGCCTCAGACCCTACAGAGCCAAGGGCAGCAAGGGCCCAAGTGAGCACAGTGCTCCTCAGCCAATGGCTGATCTGCCCCTGCTGGGACAAGTTTCTCATCTAAAGTAGATATTGTATTTGCTACTCACACAGATTCTTGCCTTCTTTTTGAACAATTCCCTGGACAGCAAAGCAACTCATTCCAGAGGCTAAACTGTGACCAGAGAATGAAGGTAAGAAGACTAACGGTGACAGCCAGCACTGATATGACAAGCCAAGTCAGCTCTGTGCTGGGTTTGTTCTGTGTACGTTAATTCCCACAAGCATCCATTCAAGTCGTGCCCTTGTTCACCTTTACCTGCTGAGCCATCCTGCCAGACCACTTGCTCCCTCTTAAAGAAGAGGAAAGACAGACACCATACCATTAAAAAAAAAAAAAGCTGTAATCATGGACAACTTTGGGATTCCTGCTGCATTCCCACACCCAAACCCAGGGTACACATGAGGAGCTGGGAAGACTGACATCTGAGCCACGGTCCTGTCTCTCCTAGCTGTTGGTGGCTACCAAAGACTGACTCTATGGTATTGACCAGTTCGTCTCAGCAGCATATCCCATAGGTCCAAAACAACACCTAGCAGTGAATTTGTCACTCCAGACACTGGATCCATTCCTTAGTACATGACTCAGCTCCTGGTATGGGAGACGGAATAGCAGGAAGTCTAGGTCAGTTATACATGGAAATAATAACATCTCAAAAACACCTGTACTTGTAGAGAGTCAGCCAAGGCTGGGAAACATCTGTCTAAACATTCTCTAATTTGTCATTTAACATGCGTTACATGGCAATTATTTTGAAACACACATTATCTTCATGCTTGTGATCAAAATTTAAATAATTATTCTCCAATTAGAGAGGACTCCCCCCAATGAAATGTGAGTCACCTTTTCCTTACTATCTTATTTCAGTGAGCCAGAATAAACATATGAACCCATTACCATGGAGACCAAAGTCACCAGAAGGACCCAGCCTCTCATTAAAAAATTGACACACCATCAGGGGAAAATAGATGGATGTTGAAGTTATTTTAGGGAAAATTGTGACCCAAATGTTGAGGTTAAGTCAGCCACCTCTTTCTCCCCAGAGAAAAGGTCTCCAATGAAAATGGCTTGAATAAACGCCACAGATATTTATAACAACAGTCTGGTTAGGGGATTTATTTGCTATTTGTCAAGCAAATGTCCCCAAGGATTAAAGGAGCCCAAAGAAAATATTTTTAAAATAATAAATGAATGTTTTCTGGGGTGGGAAAGAACTATATTTGTAGTCAGTGCCATAACTGCTGGACAGTCCTCAGAGTCTAAGTCGCTGTGACTGGACAGTCCTGTTGTGCCTTTGGGAGAGATCAGCAAACCACACATATCCTAGCTGGCCTGCCCAGAAGAGAGCCGAGGTTTCTTAAGTTGATACCCCAAACAGTAAATTTTTAAAGAGAGAGAGAAACAAGACAGACCTGAGGCTCAGGTCTACAGGCGCCGGCTCCTCTCTGTTAAGTCATTCCTTTGGTTTTTTGGAGAGAAAGAGTAGAGGAAGACATTTCACTTCTCAAGTGCACCACCGAGAAACATCATCCTCAATTTTAAACACAGCAGCAGATGAAGAAATCCTGCTTGGTTTTTTTTTTCCCTTTAGGGTACCTGGGAAAAGTTGTTATCATCATCATCACAACTGACCAGTTGCCTTCCCTGAGCCTCCAGGAGTTTCCCCAAGAGGAACCTGAGTGTACAGTGATGTCCAGGGTTGTGTAGAGGGAAAAGATGTTTCCAAGGACCAGAGAAGCCCTGAGGGTGAGGGGACAGATTCTTCCTCCCACTTCCCCTTAGAAGTTGGCTACCAGGCATCCTATAAGACCCGTCTCTAAATATTTCTATTTTTGTTCAGGTATAGATATCTGGGGGACACTCATTTTAGCTTAAAATATTTTTCAATAGTCACCTACTTGACAATGTGTTAAAGCATTATTTTTCTTCATTTTAGCATTTTTCTGGCCCCTGAAATGTGTGTGAAGCAGGTGCATCATTAGACTCCACGAACATGCTCTAGCGGGGAAGGGGTCTGTCAGGGTCACTGAGATAAAGACAGTAGACACCACTCAAGAACAACCAAGGTCAGGGCAGCCAGGGACCCAGGGGTCCCATCTGAGTGCAGCTTCTGCTCAAAGCACTTCCTCCAGTTCAACAAATAGATCCAAACCAAATCTACAAACTGAAACCTAAACCCCAAACTGACAGGCAAGATCAGCCTGCTGGCTTCGGCAGCGCTGGTTCCAGCCTTTGTGTGCCCTTTTGCTAGCCAAACCCCATGCCTCACTTTGCTCGGAGTCAACTGGAGATGACAATGCTGCCTTTCTCTTGGGTTTGCTGTAGACTCAGTGGAGTGATTGGACCAGGAAAAGAGAAGCATGGCACATTAGATCATGGGTAGTCATTACTAGTCCCCAAATTCTGGTTCCTCTGCTAGTTTGCATCTGTGAACCTCAGTTTCTTTTGTAAAATGGGGACTCTCTTAGGGGTACCAGGATCATTTAGTATCCAGGAAAAGGTGGATATCATCATCACAATTACAATTGTTAGCATCACACTTAAGATACTCTGTGCTGGCTAGTTGTATGTCAATTTGACCCAAGCTTGAGTCATCTGAGAGGAGGGAGTTTCAATTGAGAAAATGCTCCATAAGACTAGGCTGTAGGAAAGCATATGGGGCATTTTCTTAATTAGTAATTGATGTAGGTGGTACCATCCCTTGTATGGTGGTCCTAGATTGTCTAAGAAAGCAGGTGGAGCAAGCCTTGAGCAAGCCAGGAAGCAGCGTTCCTCCATGGCCTCTGCTTCAGTTCCTGCCTCCAGGTTCCTGCTTTGACTTCCTTGGATGAAGTAGACATTTTACCTCCCTGTGGGAGCCCAGCTGGGAGACAGGAGACCGGTTCCCACATTTTACCACAGGTATTCTTGAGGAGAGAGGGATAAAAGATATTAGAAGGATAGAGGGAAGAGAAACAGATAGAAACACAGGATAGCCTTGGGAGGGCCTGGATCCTTATCCACCGGCCCCTCCTGGATCTTCTAAAGGGCTATTTATAGGAATGCCAAGGGGTGGAGCAAATGACCTCCCCCTAGCCAAGCCAAGTGCAGACCTTTCCAATCACCTGGTAACCATGCACATGGTCAAGCAATCCTCTAATGCAGCCCTGCTGGGTAAAGCAAGCTCAGATCTCACCAGGAAAACTTTGTGGGCCTCACCACTTCCCCAAATTGCAGCAGTAGGACTCCTGACTAAGAGGACAATGCCTCCTGCTCCTCTCCCTCCTCCTTACCCTCCTCCTCCTCCTCTCCTCCTCTCGCTGTTGTTTCTACCTCTGATTGTCTAAAAACAGCATAACTACCACAGTTGCAATGAGACAGTAGCTTCCTCCTCTGTGTGAGGGATCCTTAGACTGTTTTAACATTCAGAATAATTTACCATATGCTACGCTCTTTTACAATGTTTGAGTCTATTTAAAAATCTTTATTTTCTGTGCCTGATGCCAAAAAACCTGTCGAGTGGATGGCTCCCTCTTCTAGCTGTGTCGTGCTGCAGACAGAGCCCGAGACAACCAAGGCTTATTATGTTCACTTGTTTATAAAGGAGCAGCTTAAAAATAATCTTTAAAGCTAAGGGAATGTTAATATTTAGATCTATCTAAGGGAAAATAATAACAGTTTGTGATTTCCTCCCTCCTCACTTTCAGGGCAAACAGTTTAAAGGGAAGATTTTATTTTGTAACATAAATTGTTTTCTGTATAACCCCCAAAGATGTGAGTGATTAATAGTGAGCTACAGAGAGATGCCCACAGTGAGCAGCTTGGGCAGAGACAAATATAAACATGTATCATGCTTATGAAACATAGAGCTTAGGGGAAATAGTCCATCTTGGCAGATGTTACTGTTGGGCCAAAACATAAAGGGAAGAAGTCTTGAGGACAGAGTTTATCAAAGAAAACCAGATCCAAGGCACATGCGCAAGCATGCAGGTTTGTTGTCCATCGTCGTGGGTCCTGGGGAATTATTTCTTGCATTGACATTTGTATACCATCGTGATTCTGATTTAACTGTAAGTACCTTAACCAACCACAGAATATCTCCAACACAGCCAATTAAGTGTTTTTCCTACAGCAAGTCATGAGCATTTGAAGACTGTGTAATGAACCACCCTGTATGGTCTGTTATCACTCCCAGGAAAAGTGGTGGCATATGATGGTTACTGAGCATTGAGGAAGCGCCAAACATGCTGGCCTAAATTCTCTAAGTCTGTTGAACTTAACTGCCATAAGATCACTAGAAAATTTTATCATTGCTTTAGAATGTATTAAAGCTTAGGGAATTATGGATTGAGGATGGGCCCATTGGAAATAAAAGCCTGGCTCAAAGCCATTAGACGGCACTAAACAGGAAAGCCCTCAAGGAGCCCAGGAACCTCACCAGCTCACTATGAAATCTATGAACCCAGCACACTAAGCTTCATATCCTTATCCTGCTCCATGCATTCCTTCGGCCACTCTGGCCACCAGCCAAAGAGCCACAGCAGTTAGGTTCCACCATTTTTTTTTGACATTTGTTAAGTACTGTAGCTAGACCCTTGGCATGGCCATATGGGATGTCCACTGAATATATCCAGGGTTGTCACTCACGAGCAGTGTTTGACATGCACCTCCTGGAATTGTGCAACTGGTGTGACTTCCTTGGATTCTGTGTGTATGGCTGGTGCTGGTTAATTTCAGTTGTCAACTCGATTGTATTAAGAAACACCCACAATGTTGATGGAGCACACCTCTGAGTATATCATTATAGCAACACAGTGTGCTTCCAGAATTATTTAACTGAAGAGCAAAGACCTACTTTGAATATGAGTGGCACCAAGCAGAGTCCTGGACTGGACAGGAAAAGAAGAAAGCCAGCAAAGTTATAGAATTCTGGGCTCTCTGCTTCTGAACTGCCCAGATAGGAGCATCTACAAGAACCAATGAAGCCAATGGTCATTAATTGAAACTCTGAAACCCAGAACCAAATGCTTTCAGTTGAATTTCTCAGGTACTTTTTTTCAAAGCAACAGGAACTTATCTACACATTGACTTACAGCATTTGTCTTTACTGTCTTGACTCAAAGACTATTGACTTCTTGAAGTTCTCACAGGGGCCTTCATCAGCACCTTTTAGCTGAGTCAGCCCAAGAGCTCCCTGTCTTGATGTGGTTAGAGGACACTCATGCAGAGTCCATGGTGGGCACGGAGATACAAAGATGCCTAAGATAAAGCACTGGCACTACAGGCCAGTGGAGGAGCCAGCAGCCACAGCACAGAGGAAACTACATGGAGGACTTAGGAACATTGCACTCAATTTTGGGTTCTGAAAAAAAGCAAAACTTCAGACACATTCAATTTAGCTGAGCTTAGTTGAGCAAATATGACTTGCCCTCAGAAACAAAATAGGCTTAGAGAAAAATCCACTCGGCTACATAGCCAGAATGCACTTATGGATAGACTATGGAAATGAATTACAGCCCAATGGTTACAAGGTGTGCAGTTTTCCTAATTTGAACATGGAAGTTTTGACTGTCTGCAACTGACTGAAGCGTGGCAACCACGGTTGACTGGTCCTTAACTACTGCTCCAGGAATTTGCTCCCGGTTTAGGCTTTCACTTACTTTGCTGAGCTAAGGTGGGTCTTCCTTACACAAAGGCCCAGGATGGAGGCATCTTCAGGCCAAATACAATTTAACATTTGTAGTATGTCACAGGCCTATGTTCACCATCCTTCCAGCCTCTGCATTCTTTTCTTCCAGTTCAGTTAATAGTCTACCTCTCCCAGGGTAAAACACGGAGCAACTTCTTGATGTCTACAGTGGTAATTCTAGGTTTAGGGATTACTAGTTCCAGAGAATCGGACACAATGTCACGTGGAAGGAGGCCTATGGTTGGCTCCATAAGCAAATGGTGGACTTTAACATGCTTGACTCTTAACTTGTGTGTTTCTCCATGTACAAACACCTTCCCCCAATCCTTTACCACACCTCTCCATCCTCCAAATGAACACCATCAGTACTGTAGACCCACTGAAGTGCCACCTTGCCTGTGGCATCTTCCCTCATCCTCCCAGTGTGTGCAAATCCTGCTTGTAGGACGTCCTAACCCCTCTGCCCAACAGTTACTTTGAATCTCTTGTTTCTCGGCCTCCCTTGATGGATTTCAAGCTCCCTTGACTTCCTTTCTGCATCTCGGCATCCAGTAGCTTGTCTTAACACATACAAGACAGTAAAAATTTCATCCCTCATTTCCTCTCAAGATGCAAACAAACAAACAAACGAACAAAAGGTAGGTGTGACTCTTCCCTGCACCTCTTTTCTAACAATATCATCTGAGTTCATGCCAATAAGCATCTCTGATAACTACAAGGAAATCACCACATCTGAGACTTTTTCTTCTGACCTCATGTCTTTTATTTCTACAATAATGACCCTTCAAATTATGAGTTTAAATTTTACAAAATTTAAATCTGAAAAATTTAAATGACGTGAAATTGTTTGACATCCCCCTTAATCAAAGAGAGAGAGAGGGTGTCATATTATTCTTTACATCTTCACATTTTATGCCATAGAGCCTGGACCAACAAATATTTCCAGAAACATTCAAAATGTTATACTCTCTTATGAAAGTATAACCTCACCCAAAGTCCCAGTTCTTACCACAGATCTAAACAGCAAGCAACTCATGAAGGCTTCTCTCTGATTTCATTGCTTCCCCATATTCTCCATCCTCTTCTCCAGGCGCCTCCAAGGAGAAACAGCCAGAGTCCGGTGGAGTGCCTCTTACCCTCTGCTTGCCCCCAACCTGCGCCTCCTCTCTCACCAACACTCAAAAGGAATTGGTTGAGTTTGCCAACAACTTGCAGATACTTTCAACTCAGCAAAGAGGTAGAGTTATTTTATTTCATGATTTGAGGAGGGAAAATAAAACATAATATTTTCCTTACTAAAAATAGCACCTTTTCCAGCCAAGAGGGGAAAATTAAAAGTGACCCCTACCCAACATTAATCATGTTTAGTTTAAAAACATCCTCCACATTTCAAGACCTTCTCGGGTACATGTATTCACATACACACATGAACACATGCACTCACATGTAAATATACTCACGTTAGTGCGCACAGGCATACAGAGAGGTACAGATTTTTGTAAGGCCCCACATACTCCCATCCTCTCCCTCAGTTCCTTCCCACTGAACTTTCCCTGGCAGTGTTGCCTGGCACTCAGGAGCAGCTTGCCATGACTGGAAGCCAACCCTGGTGCTGCCATTCCTGTTCTCTTCCCAAGGTTTTGACATACAACCCAGGTGCTTCTCCAGGGAGCGTCTACTGATTCCAGGGTGACCCCGGGGTGCTTCCCACTGCCATGTCTGTGTCAGCCTGAATTCAATTTGTACTCAGCCTGAGGTTCGTTGTTAGGTCTTCTCTAGAGTCAGTCATCCAAGGGGGATGCCTGAGGGGTGGGAGTGGGCTCCAGAGTCAAGTAGCTGTTGGTTCTGGGTCCTAATTGCTGAGCTAAATGCATCTTGTTCTATTTTTGCTGAAATGAGGACCTAACCCCCCTTGCTAAGTTCCCAGTCGCTGTGAACACTAAACATGATGTCCCATGGGACAGCTGTCAAAGTCCTCCAAGCTGTCCTACTGCTCCCTCAAGGGCAGAGCCTTCTCCTCCTCCACTCCAGGGTGCCCCTGCTGCCATGATGCTGGATGTGAGTGGCAGCACTTCCCCGGAGGTCCAGCACTGGCAACAAGCTGGAAGTGTAATCTTAGTTGGCAAGGAAATGAGACAGATCTTTAACCATTCAAGGTCAACGCGCTGCTAGAACTGAAGCGGAAAATGAGCTAGAGCGAAAAAGCAGACAGGTCATGACACAGATCATTTCAGTTCGTGCGCGCCCATTTTATTAAGCACGTGTAAAAAGAAAAAAAAATGTCTAACACCTTCAGTCAGCATTGCCGTGAGTCTTGCAGGGACATGCAATAAAAAGATGTTTCCTTCAGCCTTTTTAATGGACCAAGGCCTTACCCACAACGCATGGAATCAAAAGGCAGGCGTTTGCACAAGGTTACAGGTAACTCTAGCCCTTTGATATTGCACCATGACGTTGTCATCTACAAAGTTCATGCCGGAGGGCCATTCAGTAAAGCTACAAATCTTTTTATGTTCTCAGTTTGTGATTTCGCACTGGGCTACACTGGTAGTTCTCCTTGGCAACCTGTGACCTATGTGAAGGCTGGATTTCTATTTAATTATTTCGTTAGTATCTTTATACATAGAGAAAGCACCACTGTGTCAAACCATAGATATTAGCCTTCCATCTTCCTTTCCACCTCAGACACTTGAGTCTTACTTGATACACAATGGGTGTGACATAAGTAAATATTTCCAATTTGTGCAATTCCTTTCATTTAGTATCACTAAATTGGGGGCGCCATGCATCTACAGGAGTGGTTTTGGTGAAAAACACAGCATTTCTCTTCTACTTACGGACAGAGCCAACCAACATATGGAAAGACACAGATATGCTTGGCTTGGTGCACATCTGGTCCAAAACCTACCATCAGCTCACTGCTGCATCTGAAACACGCTCAGCAACTGTCACGGATACCCTTTCACACATTGCTAACAAGATATTTTCTTGGAAACGAAGTAGACAGGTATATCTGTCAGTTCAATTTCTGCAAAGGAAACAGAAATGTTTGGCTCAGACGTCTGCACTGTCTCTGGAACAGTGTAACTATCACATGAGAAGGGCATTAGTCACAGACGCCAGAAGCTCAGTGATTACTTACAAATAGCAGAACCACCAGACAGAAGAGCCCAAAGGGGTGTGTGTGTGTGTGTGTGTGTGTGTGTGTGTGTGTGTGTCCCTCCCTTGTCTCCCAACACAGCCATGTATGACACTTGCTAGAAAGACATGCACCAGAGTCTTGTTAGAGCCATCTATCTCCAAGCACTAAAATACTGGAGTCCCTAGGAAATGAAATCTTTTGATCCTTATAGCTCTTTAGGGGGACTTTATTAAGTTTCTTTAAAAAATTAAAATGCAGTTGAAATCACTGCAAGTTTTATCCTAACCCTTATTGGAATCTGTAACGAGATTAACAAGATATCCAACTGTCATCAGGTCCAAGCTCAGTGAAGTGGGCTCTCAGAAGGTCTCTGCTGACCCAGGGAAGCACTTATGGCTCACTAGTACTTCGTTTGCATTTAGCATTTTCTCCTCTGCAAACCCAGGACTCCTTTAAGGGCTATGGCTCAGTACACAGAGCTTTTAAGGGACTTACCCCTCCTCTCCCTTTCCTGCCCCAGCTGTCCTGCCAGCCACGCAGACTTCCATCTTTCCTACTCAAACCCTTTCCTTTGAGGGGCTAGCAAGAAACAAACAAAAATAAAGATTACAGATGGAAATGGGGGGGTGGGCCGGGGAAAGGGGGGCGGGGTGGCAGGAGGGGTAACGGGGTGATCTATGACTGATATGTAAAGTTGAATTATATTGTAAAATAAAATAAAATAAATTATAAAAAAAAAAATTTAAAAATTAATAGCCCAAATTGCAGTCATGGTTTTAATATATGCTAAATGGTTTAATTGCCAATTATCATTTATGACTATCATGGGCTTTAGTGCCTCTCTTATGGTGACATAAATGGTAAAATTTAATTATTTCTCTCAATAAATGATCAATACAAAAAAAAAAAAAATAAAGATTACTAGATCTTCACCATGGTTCACAAACAGAGTAGACGCCATCAATCTTTAGGCTGACTTCTGACTTATTTTGTTATCCTGGGTGAATTTGCTGGGTGAATGAGTAAGGACCTCTGCTTCAGATCAATGAGGACTTTCAGCGAACCCACCACCTCTCCCTCCCTGAAGGAGGCAATATAGTTGCTGGCATGGGGTGAAGTATACCATACAGCCACCCCAACACCCCCTCTTGAATATGATAAAAAACACATTCTGGAGACATTGTTAAGAATCTTCCTATGTTGAGGAGCAAAAGAAAGGAAAAGAAAAGAGGAGACGGGACTGAGGCCCCCAAGAGGAACGGACCCACGTTGTGTTCATTTGAGTCAACTGAAGAGAATTGCATTGATGGAAAAGTATATGACTAACAGTTGAAGTCCACGGTCAGGAAGAGAACTGAAGTGAAAAGCAGAGAACTGTGAAGCCACTGGGGGAGTCCAGTCCCAGGAGAGCAAGCTGGGTCTGCTGGACCCACAACCACAAACACATCATGTTCAGCCTGCTGGAGCCAGGTCCATAAACCACCAGCACAGGTGTGTTTGGAAGAGAAGGTCTAACAGCAGCTGAAATAACCAAAAACAAGGTGGTAAATGGCTTCCATGGGCCAATTCAAGGGACAAATTGGCAAGGTATAGATTGTTCTGCACTGTACTCTCTCCAGCTCTTTGAGAATTCTACATCTCTCCCAAGGTGCCCTGGAAAAGACACAGTGGAAAGGTTGAGCCTTTTAACTTTTTATATGGTTTCTAAAGGCATCTTAATTTTTAACAAAAAGTCCTTAATAGTGTTCTGAATAAAAGACCAGGGTACTTAAGAGATCTTTTTTATAATGCCAAAGTCTTTGTGCAAGGTATGAATATATATTTTAAAAGACATGGTCTGGCAAGTACTGACAGCCTTTAACACATACCACGTTCTCCTCCTGCTTCCTGCATGGGTCAATACTGTGGCTGAGGACAAGCTCATTGGTTCTCTGCACTGGCTCTGCTGCATTTAAAAGTGAAGGGTTTAAAGTGCAAGGTAGCACAGTGGTCATTTCCAACAACCTCCACCGTTGAAACTTGTCCATCAGCCCATGTCATGCTGGTCTCTGACACTTTCTGTGAGGCCTGAGCATAGGAAAGGAAATGTGTCTCAAGCACATTTCTGGGGATAAAGGCTGCACGGGAGTTGGCATTCACAACTCAATAAGACAGCCACTCTTAAGTGCAGCCTGGAATCCTTGAACTCTCTTGTCATTCACTTAATGCTTTACAGTTTACAAAGTGACTTCTTCAAGATTCAGAGACATTGCATGAGTCTCCAAGACTCTGGCTTGGTGGCTGGGCAAAATCATCACAGGCTGTCTTTCTGCAGCCAGGTTCAGACTGGAACACCTGTGGCCAGGGTGACATTGCAGTGTGTAATGATTGATAGCTCAGATCTAGGGTCATCTGGTAGAGTTGTCCTTGATTTAAACTCAAGGTGGATTCGTAGACATCTCTCAAGGATGAATTAGCAGTGTATTCAAAGAACAAACTCAAACCACTCCCAGAACCAGAGTACTGGAACCATCACAGGATCAAGGATGAAGAATTGGAAACCATATTACAAAAGGCCAAATATTATGAAAAGGAAAAAATTTTATTTCATGTGTCCTAAGCACTGAAGGAATTGCTAGGACAAATGTAGGACACATAGCAGGACAAATGTGTCTTTCAGAAAATAAATCAATCGATTGAGTCTTGTTACTTTTGTCCATTGAGGAAAAGTAAGGAAGAGAAAACATAAGATTCCTCCATTCAGAAATAACGCAATCCTGGGCTGGGGCTGCAGCTCAACAGCTACATAGACCATGTGCAGAGGAGCACGCTGGTAATCCAGAGGTAGAGGTGAGAGCATCAGAAGTTCAAGGTCCTCCTCAACTACATAGTGAGCTTAGGAACATTAGACCCTGTCAGAAGGGGAGGGGGAAAAGGGGGGGGGACTCCCCTGCACTGAGCATCCTGTCTATGAAAGCAGTTTCTTTTAGCTTCTTGAATTAGTATAAGTTTTGAAATTTCTGAATTCTAATTTGATTTTTCTTTAAAGTACTAAGAAGTTAATAATATTCTGTGAGCACAGACAGTATAGACCGACTCAAGACAGAAAACTAGACAAGGAAGTAGAAACATCCCCATTTATTCACACATATGCAATGTGACTCAGTTTCTAAGTAGACATGTTGGTCTATAAGTTAGCCCTTTTGCATCATGTATAGAGGGGGAAATCATAATACATGCCATGGGTTGTTGTGAGGATTAGATGAGTCACTGTGTATTACTTGGCACAGTGGCCAACATAACAAATGATAAATAAATGTTAGCTAGTCTTCCAATAAGTGCCTTTGTTTCTATAAATCATAAAAAGTGATCCTCATGCACATGGGTGCAGCCAGTTTCCAGTCTATGAAATGTGATCCTTCTCGCCTCTCCTTGGCAGGAAACTTGACTAGCAAAAGTTATTGATCCAGGTAGCAAGGTCCATAGAGCTCCACGCCTGTTTCCACTCACTGAAACTTCCAGAGGGTAATTGCTTCAGGCTGAAATTGCCCATGCTTGGTCTCCACCCAATGGAAACACACTCGCTTTGGAAGATGGAAGCAGATTCCATACTTCTGCCTAGAGTTGAGGGAGAAATCATCTATTTTTTTTCTCTCCCAAAGTTATGTATTTTAGCTGAACTCATTTTGAAAAGATCATTAAATGCTATCCATTTACACTTTTGAACCCTGAGTTCAGCAAAAGTGGGGCCATCTGCTTTGCCGGTAACCCGGCCACTTGTTTTGAAGCACCTGTTTTTGTTTTGTTTTTAGGGTCTTTTTTTTTTAATAACCTGCTAAGTGGTCCTAAGTTGAAAATTTGTTTTTCAGGTCCCAGCTAAAATTCTTTAGATTTTAATAGGTTCTCCTCTAGTTTTTCTCTCATTTAATTTTCTAGCATATGTGCAGCTCTGAGATACTGATAAATAATTTTTGAAAGTATTTTAACACCCATTAAATGCCAATCCAGTCTCCCTACCCACTGGACCAACACAGCTCTGGCCCCTGTCTTCAAGATGCCAAGCCATTCGGAACCAGAGTCTAGAAGTAACACATTTGATTTACAATGACTAGCATGGACAGAGCTTCATCAGGCAGCTCCAGAACAGCACTCACTGTGAGGATGGGCAAATGAGCAAATGAATGAACGGGCAATGATCAGACCACACCAACACACGATTTACCGCATATGTGACCTCAGAACCCTTTTTAGAATGCTTGTGACATTGCCTTTCCCCAAATGAGAGCCTCTTCTCTCTTTGTCCTTATCACCACCACTGACTGTTAGAGGAGCAGAGATTGAAGACCATCAAATTCATAATCACTCAGAGCTAAGGTGGTTTAGACTGTGTGGCAAAGTTCAGTGCGCTGGAAGAAAAAGGGATCCATACTGACTTCATGACCTGTGTCCTCTGCCATGCTCCTTAAACAGAAGAACTGCTGATTCTTATCTCAACTAGGAACACTTGGCTAGAAGGAAAGGCTGGAGGAGGGTGGCATTAATCCGAGAAGGTGGCACTCAAGTGTCTTGTCCTCTTCGATTCTGAATTGTGGGAGCCCACAGAGGCTCCCTAGTGAGAACTTACTCAGGATCAGAGAATCTGAGCTTGCTTTACCCAGCAGGGCTACATAAAGAGATAATTTGGCCATGGGCATGCTTACCAGGTGTTTGGAAGGGTCTACACTTGGCTGTATGGTATGCTTTAATCTTGCAAGGGGGAGGTCTTTGCCTCTCCCCTTGGTATATTATAAAAAGCCCTTTTGAATAAACTTCGAGGCTGTTGGGTAGTGATCCAGGCCCTCCTGAAGCTATCCTGTGTTTCTGTCTTTCTTCTCATCAGCTAGGTCCCTCTTTATATCTGATATTTCCTCTCTCCTCCACCTTAAAAAAACCTTCAAAAGATGGGAGCGGGCTCCCACACTGCATCAGAGCAGCCATATGGACTTGGTAATCCCACCGGGGGTCAAAGATACAGAAATGATGCTACAGAAAAATCTATATTCTATTTAAGCTCTATTCCACAAATCATAAGCTGTAGTCAGGCCCTGGGCCTCTAAAAAGATCAAGCCATTTGCTTTTCCTGTATTCCCAGAGATTTCACGCAATGAGGATGAAAAAAGAGTGTGATGGGGCAGTGCAGGAGACCTAATGACGATTTGTGCAATGAAAGAAAGAGGGCGTGGAGAAGGAAGGGGAGCAGGAGAAGAAGAAAGAACAAACAGAGCCTCCTTGGTGGCCATCTTACTAAGATAAGGAAGTAGTTAGCCAAGCCTGCCTGCCACCGAGATCTCACACTCCTTTAGTCCCTCTCCATCTGTGTCGCATCCACTCAGCCATCCCGACTTTGACTCTCCCAAGGCTTCTTTTACAGCAAGGAGGGAATCCATCAGCAACCATCTGATCTATAGGCATGGTTTATTGTCTGATGGTTGCTGCCAGCTGGCTTAGTCTGCTCTGGCTGTCACTGCAAAGTACAACAGACCAAGTGGCTTCAACCACAGGCATTCCTTTCCTCACAGGTCTGGAGGCTGGGAAGTCCATGGTACCATGTGATTCTGGTCGAATGAGTTGAAGATGACCATGTTCTCACTAAGTCTTCAAGTTGTCTTTCCTTGGTACATGGTGCAAAGAGTGAAAGGCACCACTCTTATCCTTCTTACAAGGAGCCCATTCATGAGGTCAAGGGCACTAGCACTCATGAGCTTCTTGTGTTTGAAAATGTCCCCACAGGCACATTTAGAGATGCTTAATCTAATCAAGTTGATAATCAAAACTAAAAAAAAAAAAAATCACAGATATGATGAAAAACGCTACCATTCACACTCATCTTTGGCATCTTAGAAACTAGCTACTCCAGGGCTCAGATGATAACTCAGCACCTGAGGCATTTGCCACATCCATATCCCCAGAGTAGCCAGTTTTCTAAGGTGCCAAAGATCCCCACAGCAAGCTGGTTAACAAGACTAGCCATATCAGTAAGCTCTGAGTTTGATTGATGAATAAAGTGATGAGAAATTGAGAATGATTTTTGATTAAGTTCAAATATACACATGTATGCACTCACACAGACAGGTTCACCATGTGTACATCATACACACACACACACACACACACACACACACACACACACACAATCACTGCCAGAAAGGCAGCATTTTCAACAAATGGTTCTAGGTGAACCAGATGTCCACAGGTAGAAGAATGAAATTAGATTCTTATATATACCCTGCACAAAAATCAATTCTAAATGGATCAAAGACTCAGTGTGAAACCTGAAGCTCTGGGACTTCTAGAAGAAAACACAGGTAGCATCCTACAAGATATAGCCATAGAAAAAGACTTTATAAATAGAACTTACTTGGGAATTAAGGCCAGCAACTGACAAATGGGCTCTTATAAAACTAAAAAATCTTCTATACAGCAAAGAAACGAACCAAGTGAAGAAGAAAAGTATAAAGTAGGAGAGAATCTTACCAGCTATACACCCGGTTAAGATTAATATCCAGAATATACAAAAACTAAAAACTGAATCAAGAAAACAAACAACTCTATTGAAAATGACCTGTAGATATGAACAGAGAGTTCTCAAAAGAAGAAATGAAAATGGCTAACAAATAGTTTTTAAAGTGTCCATCATCCTAAGTAATCAAGGAAATACAAATTAAAACTATTTTGTGATTTCATCTTACCAAATGGCCAAAATAGAGAAACCACCACCAACAAATGCTGGTGAGTACGGAGGGAAAGAAACCTTCATTTACTGTTTGCAGGAATGCAGACTGGTGAGGCCACTCTAGAAATCAGTGTGGAGAAGTCCCAAAAGCTGAAAATGAAACTACTATATGCCCACTCTTTCGCATATGTCCAAAGGAGACTCAATGTCCTACTCCACAGATCTAGCTCAGCTATCATTATTGCTTAATTCACACACTCGTGGGAAATAGGAACAACCTAGATGGCCTTCAACTATTGAGCAGGTAACAAAATGTTGTACTGTGGTGGTTTGAATAAGAATGGCCCCCATAGGCTCCATATTCATATATTTGAATGCTTAGTCATCAGGGAGTGGCACTACTTGGGAAGGATTGGGAGGTGTGGTCTTGTTGGAGGAAGTGTGGCACTAGTGGAGCTTTGAGGTTTTAAAAGTCCAAGTCAGGCCCAGTGTCTCTCTTTCTTCCTGCTGTCTGCAGAGGCAGATGCAGAACTCTAAGCTCCTACCCCAGCACTATGTCTGCCTGCATGCTACGATGCTCCCTGCCATGATGACAATGGACTGAACCTCTAAAATTGTAAATGAGCCTAAATAGAATTCTATTCACTGATAAAGGAAAATGAAATGAGCTTTTCAAGCAAAAGTAGATAAAAGTAGAAAATATTGTATTAAGTGGGGTATCCCAGACCCAGAAAGACAAACATCACATGCTCTCTCCTATTGGTGGATCATAGCTCTGAATCTTTAGTGTGAGTATATAATCTGGACTAACCACAGAAACCAGGAAAGTAATAGGGGACCAAGGGAGCAGACAGAGAAAAGGGGATAGTAAGTCTCAGGTGCTGTGAATGAAGAAATTGAGACAAAAGAGAGAGGGACTTTATTTGTAGAGGGGGAAGGGAGGACAAAATAGAGGGAGAGGGAGGAAGGAGAAAGACAAAGAATGCTAATGATGATCAAAAGCCATAGGAAAATATATTACTGTATATTTATTTAATTATACATATATTAAATGAAAGTTTATTAATTTAACTTTATTATATTTAAAATTAAATTTAATATAAAATGTATTTTTTTAAATAAAGTTATGCTACTTGGATGATGATGCTCTGTCCAAGAGCCAAAGTGATGGTTTCTGTGATGGTTGGTTTTATGCCAGCTTAACACAAATGTGGTGGTTTGAAAGAAAATGGCCCCCAAAGGGAGTGGCACTATTAGGAGGTGTGGCCTTGTTGGAGTAGGTGTGATCTCATTGGAGGAAGTGTGTCACTGTAGAGGTGGCTTTTGAGGTCTCATATATACTCAAGATACCACCCAGTGTCACAGACTGCTTCCTGTTGCCTGCAAGAT
>CABHPH010157564.1:0-19001 GCA_902168325.1 Peromyscus nudipes | reverse complement strand
ATGTGTATTTGTGTAATAGAAAGAGAGAAATGTATATTTGTGTGAGAGAGAGGTGTGGGAAAGAAAGAGAGACAGAGAAAAAGACAGACAGATACAGAGACAGGGATATAGAAACAGATAGACACACAAGGTAAAACCTCACAGCACTTCATGCTTCTGGTGTTATAAACAGCACCATCTAAAACTGCTGTTTAAATAGTGAAATGGGAGAAATGTTTTGAAGACTTCCTGGCTATCCCCACACTCCTCCTAAGGCACAGAAACCTCTCTCTAATTAGTTTTCAGTAAGGTCTCTTGTGACTCAATTTTTTGATTCTCTGAGAAAGTCAGAATATTGATTTCTGAAGTGAGACCCACTAACTTAAAATAGAGTACTGTGACAAGTCATACACTTCCACAAATGAACAATTCCACTTTATTTTGTCATAAATTAATATTTACAAATATTTATGATGCTCAGAATGAATGACCAACATTAATCAGAATCTCAGACCTCAGACAAATCTGAATTTGTGTTATCTTTCCAGGAAATAAGCATAACCTAATCAAACCATGCCCTGAACTACAGTACATATTTAATGAATAGTTAGACTTTTGTTTTCTCTCAGTTCTGTAATTCTCTGATGGCCTGTGCTTTCTAAAGGGTGCAGATTCAGACTACATTTTCTCAGAGACTGAGAATTAAACTGAGTCATTGATGTCGACTGAGTTTTTCATTTTAACTGCAAAGAGCATGAAAGTTAGAAGAGACTATAAAAGATTTCTTTAAGATAATTTTAGGACCATAAGTTAAATTCCAGACTCTCACAGTTTATTAACATATTTCCTTTAAAATCAAAGACAGAGCCATTTAATGTTCTTCCACAACAGTTGGAATATAAATTGTGGATACAAGGTAACCGAGACTTCTCAAAAAATCCAACAGTCACTCATGGGCTGTTGACTTGATCAGGTTCAGGACCAGTTTGGACATTTGCATCCTCATTATCCAAAGCTACTTTGGTAATATCCATTCTATTAGTAAAATATTTTTAGCAATTAGTAACAAGGTGAACATCAATGTAATAAATATTTCCTATAAATTTAAAAATATAATTTATATGCTCAGTTTAGTTTTTCACTACCTTCATTAATAATTGATATACAAATGTAGTCTTAAGTTTAAAAGCTATATTTCAGTTGTGACTACTATTTGACTTATTTTTTTTCTGTGTGCATATGTGTGAATATCTGTTTTCATGCCTGTGGACACATGTGTACATGCATGTGGGAGTCAACCTCAGGCAGTGTCCTCCAGGCCCATCTACCTTGTTTTTTGAGGCAGCTTGTCTTATCAACAGGAACTCACCTGGCTGAATCCTGGTTCTGCTTGAGTCCACCTCCCTGGCTCTGAAGATCCAAGTTCATGCCCAACGCCCAGCTTTGACGTGTGGGTTCTGGAGATCATAACAAGGTCCTCATGCTCATAAAGTGCAGTTTCCTGAGTCAGCCATCTCCCCAGTCCTTCTATTTGATTGGTAAAGCCATTAAATGTAGAACATTGGTTCTTAAACAGAACACAATGTGTTTACTGTTCCTGAAATTCAAATAATTTCCTACCCAAAGTTCAGTTACTCCTATATACTGTATTACTTATTTCTTACTTGCATTTTCTTTTAAAATATATTTCATTTCTGACTTGCAGAATAACTTCTAAACACTTCTATAGAAACAGTGAAAATTTTACAAAACTTCAATAGACCCCTAAACAAGAATAGTTTTCTCAACCTGACAGGTAAGAGCAGTATGACAAACGGCTATAATTACATTGACCTGTTCACCTAACAGAGCATCTAAACTTGGTTGCCATGGAAAACCATGCTGAGAAGGCAACAGCAGGAAAAATCTAATTTAATGCTAGTGCTGGTCAGTGGTTCCCTCTTGAGTTTCTAGCTCCCTTTCCTTGGAATTGTTTCCCAGGGCCACCAGTTGTATCATCACACCTGCCCTAGAGAGTCAGTAACCTTTGTGTCACCCCACGCAGAAGCAAGCATTTCCTCCTGCCATTCTGGTAAGTGTAGAATGAGCATCGTTGTGCTCTCATGTGTGCAGCAGCAGCTCCTCTGAGCTGTCCTCTGAGTTCTCCATACAAGGTCAACAGGAAGCTGCATTTAACACTCATAATATCTGAGAATTTTTCAGTGGTGTTCAATACTGCTGAACACTCACTCAGCACCGTCTATGTTCTTAACTTAGGGAATGCTCAATGCACCCTTATCATTTTTATCAACCTGGTCCTGCCTTTCACAGTCACTGAAATTTGTACTCGATGTTCTTCTTTTAAAACTCTTAACTAGGGGAGGAGAACACACAGTCAAATGTCCTGAGAATAAAGCTAAGACCAGACACATAGACATGTAGAGAAGTCTGGGTTCAAGTCACCTGTTCATGCTTTGATGAAGTTTCACTAACCACTCCAACAACCCAGATATCAGTGAGATTATTCTACAACTCAGCAGAAGGCATTAGCTAGTTTTAGTAGGAGGTCTCTGTGAGCTAGCAGTCTCAGATTTAGAAATTCAGAATCAGAAGCTGTAGTTGCTAGTTTTGTACACACTGATCAATAATTCCTAAACACTCAGACTTTCACAGACTCTCAACATTCTCACTGAGACCAAAGGAAGGCATTGCCATCCCCCTTTGCCATTTCCATGAGTCTGAGGCATTGGGTCATTGACACAGCTGTACCTGTGTCAATAATACATATTCACTCAGGACTTGTCTGTCTTTACATGTTCACTCAGGGCTTCCTTGACTCACTAAAACCCTGCCTCAAAATCCAAGGATGACACTTGTCTTAATTAAAGATTCTATTGCTGTGATAAAACTCCATGACCAAATGCAGCTTAGGAGGAAAGAATTTCCTTCCCTTAAACTTCTACATCACAGTCCACCACCAAAGAAAGTTAGGGCAAGACTTCAAGGCCAGAACCTGAAGGCAGGAACTGATGCAGAGAGCATGGAGAGGTGTTGCTTTCTGGCTTTCACCCCATGGCTTAATCAATTTGTTTCCTTATGCAACCCAGAAACACCTGCCATAGGTAGTTGTTGGCACAACTTTCAAGTCCTTCTACATGGTCTAACTCTTACACTGCCTCATTGTTACATTGTGTCTATTCAGTTCTACCTACTGTAGCCATGCTAGTTTAACATCTTAAAAGCTGAATTTATCTACCCACCCTTCCATGTGTCATTGTATTGATTCTCCTCTCAGAGGTGATATTCTGGTCATAAGGAAGAAAAACCATAAAATTATAATATCAAAGGTGAAAAATCTAGGAAGTGATTCTCACATTCAATATGTTGTCATTTTGAATTAATTTTTAGAGTCTTTGATATCATGCCACAGAAATATCTTTCTGATTAAAAAAACCTCACATCTGTACATCTTATTAGATAAAAATGCTTTGCTTTGACTCTAACAGTTTGTTAATAAGTATTTTAATATAGATGGGAAGATTACTTTTGTAATAAGTACAGCCACATACTGAGTAGGGATGAATTTTTTTCTGAGTGTGGTTATCAGAAAAAAGTAAAATGCTAAAAATAATACAGAATTGAAATGGTTCATGATATTACTTGAAAAAGGAATGAAGCATGTGCAGAGATGTCTTAAGAAGAGCTGAGTGATTTCTAGAGAAGGCATGGCCATGAGAACAAATAACCACAATATTAACACTGTTAACCCTGAGTACTAACATGGATGCACATCTGTTACAACCTTAACTTCCTTTCCTGTTTTCTCTGGTTAGAATAAAGATCACATCAAGTTATTTGCATGTAAAATGTTCATAGTGTTAAACAGACTTTTAATCATGTTTCTTTCCCCCTTTCTTATCCAGATAAATCTTACCAAAAATGTAAAGCCCCCATTCAGACATAAGTGGCTCCAAAAGAAAAATCAGTCAGGAGCAGTATCTACTAGAGTTAGGCTTAAACACAACATCCTCTACCACATGCTAGACAGTCTAATTCTTTGTTTTCTTTCAGACTCTCCTCCATACACTGTAACATCTTCTGCATTTTTATATAGTTTTGCTTGTATTTTCAAATGGCAAATTAATTCGCTCATGAAGGTTTTGAACTTACAGCTATCTTCCTTTGTGCAACGACTTAATCCTATTTCAACACAGATTCCACTCATTGATCTGGCCCAGTTGGATCTTCCATTGTTATGCAGGATCTGCCTACAGGAGGAAATGGTGTAACTAATTACCATGTCCCAAAAATAAAACAAGCAATAAAAATATTTCTTTAAGGCAGTCTGCAATATTTCTGACAGGATAGGAACAAAACTCATGATGTATTTACCATTAAAACTGATAAATAAAAGCTAACTGCCTTTAGTTTTCATTTATTTATTTACTTTGTTTATTTTGTGCATGTGCTGATGCCATGGTGCCATTGTCATAGGACAACCTGTAGGAGTCAGTTTTCTCCTTCTGCCCTGTGAGTCTTAGGTATGGAGCTCAGGCGCAGAAGGGGTATCTATTCTCATCCACCTGGCCCCTAGTTATCTTTTAATATAGATATCTTAATCTATTAGTATCTTTTTAGATAATATAAACTAATTTTACTGTGGTACATTTCAGCACTTCAGGGTATATGGAATTTTCCTCTCATGATGGAATTTTGTTTGAAGTATTGCAAAGTAAAGGGAATAAAAACACACTAAAACTATGTTTACTCATTGTGGCACAGACATTGGGAATTCCTGTAAGTACATTTGTCTGTGTATTTTAATAGATGAAGGGCTTTGACCATCATAGGATTAGGTCAGTAGTCAAGAAAAGAGAAAAGTACTACATTCTTCCATTTCCTCCCTGGTTTTACATTCCTGTTTTGCATTCCTGTAGTTTATGGACAATATAAAATGTTATGTGTGAAAGTCACATTGTGTAACATCACAATGCATAAACATTAAGCATGTGTGTATAACATACCACAGGATGGATATTAGTCAGTCCATCATCAGCTTCATAGGTAAAGTATGGAGCTACAATGGAAATCCCCATGTGTTTGCAGTTACTACACACCACTGCACATTTCACCACCTAAGCCCCATCTCCACCAGAGTTAAACTGTATTGTTTTAAAAGACTGCATTCAATGTACTTTAAATGCTACATTATAAACTATGCTGTAATTTATCTTATGTTTGTACACAGTAATGTATGTGCAGAATTCAGAAATTATCTACTTCATTCAATAGATACCTAGGTTTTCTCCAGGAATCATATGTAAGAGTAGTATACTCATTTTTTAAATTTCATATAGAATATTATGTTTCTATCAATTTTATCTCCCTTTCATCTCTATAAACTATCCTGCATTCCCCACTCTATCTCAAATTCATGGCTAAATATATATATATATATATATATTATCCATTCAGTATTGCTTATATGGATACTATTTCAAAGCTGACCACTTAGTATTAGTTCATCCCTGGGAAGGACTGGTTCTCCTTCTCTTAGGAATCACTAATTGCCTGTAGCTCTTCATTTAAGGGTTGGAGCTTGAGAGATTTTTTTCTTCATTAATCTTGACATATCGACTGGTGGTATTATTATTCAAGTCTTGTTTAGACAACCATATTATTGAGATTTCATGAGGGTAGCTTCCCAGTCATATACAGAAGACACTATCTCACAGTAAACTACCCAGTTCTCTGATTTTCACAGTCTTTCCACCCCTTTTTTATGATGGTGTAGGAGTAATGTTGTAGATTTCTGTATTGGAGCTAAGCATCACATGGTCAGTTGTTCTCTGCATTTTGAACAGTTGTGGATTTCTGTAGTGGTATCTATCTTCTGCATTGAGAAGTTTATCTGTGGGTATAAGAACATAGGATGCAATTAGAAATTATATGGGCTTCGGAAATTGGCAGTAGTAACTTCTCTAGAGTCCATGGTCTCACCAACCTGGTAGTTGGCTGGGTTTATAGCACAAGACATGAATCTCATTCTTCTGAGCTGGTCTTAAGTACAATTAGGCAGCTATTAGTTATATCCAAGATATAAACGCTGCTATCACACCTTTAGAGATATATTGACATGCTGATCACTGGGACTCTTAGTGTCACTGCTCCGTAGGACTATTGATTACTTTTCTTTCTTGGCAGCTTGATGATGAGTTTATCACATCACCCAACTGTACAACCATTCCCTATTTTTAAATATATTAGTTGCTACCAAATTTTGGGTTTTATAACATGCTGTTACAATTTTTTGCCAATCATGCTGGTCACTGTTGTTGGTTAAGCGGCAGTGCTCAGTGGCTGGCTGCTGCCAGCAGCGGCCATGCCGACAGAGGAGAGTGTTGGAGGAGAGTTACGAGTCACAGCCATAGTTACCTTTTTAGAGCTTTATTGGTAGAGAGGGGGAGGGAGGGAGGGAGGGGGAGAGAGAGAGAGAGAGAGAGAGAGAGAGAGAGGAAACAGAGAAACAGAGAGACCATGCAGAGGGAAGAGAACAGAAGGAGAGAGTGCAGAAAAGAGAGAACGCATAGAGGGCACACTGGCTTTTTAGGCTGGGATGCCATCGCAGGCTGGTGATGTAATTAAGGACATAATCCTTACAACTGTAAAATCTCATTTTTGTTTTAACTTGTATCTTTTTTTCTGATGTGTAGTCAGTCTCATAGTTCTCAGAAAAATTAAATTAAGAAACTAAATTCATTTAATTTGTGGCTACCTGGAATTCTTTATTTCAATGGTTCATCAGCATATTATCTCTGTAGAAAACAGAACACTTTGTGAAAAACAATTATTTCATTTGTTCCATGATGATTTGACTAAAATTTGTTGCTATTTATTCATCTTGGGCACTGATTAGATAGCTAAGAGGCTCAGAGGACTTCCTGCTCATTCAGAGAACTCAAGTGGGTTTTGTTCTCAGCACCCAAATTAGGAGGCTCACAGCTGTACCTGTAATGCTAGTTCCAAGGGACCCAATACTCTTAGTCAACCCTTGAGTGTACCATGCATATGTGGCACACACACACACAGAAATAAGGATAAATTTTATTACCTTATTTATCAAGTATCTTCCATGCCACTGTGACTAGAATAGAATAATACCTTAATGGAAATAATGATACAGTAATCTTGATCTACAATGAGTGGATAAAATTTTGGGATTTTAATACTTTGAAAATACCATTTCTTTGTGTATTCACTCTATGTTACATTAAGAAAAACTCATTTTAGGCATAATTTAAAGAGAGTATATTTTTAAAATCCAAGAAATGTTAGGAAATAGTCTCTCTATTAAGATAATTACATACTTTATTTTTCTATACATAAACTTTTAAAATGTCACTTATACAGACTTTCTAATGTTACACTGGCTTTCCATGGTGATATTTTATAACACTTTGTAATGCCAGATAATACTTAATCTGGTCATGATATAATAAATTTTATTTTTAAATATAGGATTGGAATTTACTATTTGCTTTAGTAGTTTTCCAATAATGATTCTTACGGATATTGGTCTATCAATTTTTGTTGTTGTTTTTCATCTTTATCAGGCTTGAAAGTTTGGCTCTTCTTGTTTTAAGCAATAAATCACATAATGCTTATACATTTCAGTTCTCTGGGAAGGATATTCATGAAATTAAATTTTTCTTTATTAATTTGTGTGTGAGTATGGGTGTGTGTGTGTGTGTGTGTGTGCAAGTGCGATATCTGTATTAGTGTGTGAGAGAGAAGGCACACAAATGCCACTGAGCTTGTGTGGAGACCAGAGGACTGTCTCTGGTGTGAGTCTTTGCCTTCCACCTTGTTTGAAACAGGACCTCTGAGGCAGGTAAGGCCAAAAGCACTGGGTCATGCCCTAAGCAAACAAAGAGCTGTGGCATGTGCAGTAGCTTTCTGACCCAGAGGAGCCTGGAACCAGAACCTCAAGATGACAATTGCCGATGACCCAGGGCCAAACCAAGAAACACCGGCGCTGGAAGCAAAGCCTGCCAAACAGCACATACATAAATACCTCAGCCCTTTGTTTAATAAATGAGATTGGTTGCATATCTCCCAGAATCTGTGCTGCTGATTCTGCATCTGCCTAACCCTTGCCCCTGGGATGAGAGACAGCAGGACCCCAGCTGCAGAGCCAGCAACATCTTGGTGGCCAATGTGACTGTATAGACCCCTTCCTATCGCTGGCTATCTGAGTCCTCCTTTTCTTTTGGGTTTATTTTTTTGTTTTGTTTGTGTTGCTCTGTTTGTTTTTTTGTGGCCAGCTTGCTGTCCTGATTCCCATTGTGACTCGGCATTGTGACATGCCCCTATGGCTATTTTTCAGTGAGTAGACCCTTATTCTCAGTTCTTTGTTCTTTCTCCCCTTTGATGAATCTCAGTCTCTCTCTCTCTCTCTCTCTCTCTCTCTCTCTCTCTCTCTCTCTCTTCCTTTTCCCTTGCTCATCTCTAAGGCACATACTGTTTATTTTTGATTCATCCTAGCGCTTCCACATAAGGGTTGGCCACTCAGGAAACAGAATCAAGAACTGACCCCCCAAAAGGTCTTTTCTTTCTGGAGGCACCGTGTAGGCAACCAATCAAAGCCTCAAAAACTGTGGGAGCCCCCACGAAGCACTTACACTCAGTACCACAAACACAAGCTTTTTCTTTCATTCCCAACCCAGGACTTCACAGGACTCCCACGGCTCTGAACCAACTGAAGTTTCTTGCCTGGAGATACTCTCCAGGAGAAACTGAAGGGATCTCTGCCCACTGGAGGACCCCAACAGCCCCTGTGGGGTGTAGTCAAAGGTTGTTAGTCTATTAATCTATTCTTGAATTCGGTTACATGACCACAAGATAAAAGACAAAGGGAGGTGGCCAGTATCTGAAATTCACGGTCAGGCTTCTGGTTACCCCCCACAGAAATCCCCGACTCCCTCTCTCTGGAAGGAGCAGGAATATTCCTCTCATGGTACACCAGTTCTTTTTAGTCCCGTTGTTAAACGGTCTGTCATCTCCCACCTTTTCCACCTGCTCTTGTCCCGCCCCGGAAGTGCTCCCATGCCAGTCTGTCCAGCCTCTGAGCACGGAGAGCCACTTTTGCTGTCACTGCCCACGGCCCCACCCAGCAGCTATGTCCCTGCCTGTCCCGGGTGCCTCCGAGTGAGCTCAGGGAGCCCGCTGTTGTTTTCGCTGCCAGTTGCCTGCTGCCGGCCCAGCAGTGGCTTCCTGTGCTGGCCTGTTCCAGGTGCCATGAGCAAGTGTGGGGAGCTGCACCTGCTGCCAGGGTATCTGAGCGGGTGGCCCGGCCACGTGCCCCAGCTGTGCAGAGCCACAGCCATTGCCAGGGTATTTGCGTGGCCTGGCACAGCCTGGCCACAGTCCTCATGTCCAACTGTAGTCCATCTACCCTAGCCGAGGTTCATCCACCCAAGGAGCATGGACAGTTGCATTCCTGAGCACAGCTCCTTTCCCAGCTGCAGTAGACTTGGGTGGTAGCTGAGGCACGCTATCCCACTCCCTCCTGCCTCTCCTAAGCCCAGCCTGTAGTGCGAGAGGGTGGCAGGGGCCAGGCATTCAGACTGCACCGGTTAACGATTCTCCACTTTCCCCAACTAAACAAAGGCAGTGGATGCCTGCTGTCCCGCCCCAGCCCATTTCAAGATAAGGCCACCTCTAAGGCAGCAGCAAACAAGCACTGTCCGGCACTTCCTCCCGACTCCACCCCCCCACCCCCCCACCCCACCCCCACCCGCACCCCCGCCAAGATAAGCCTGCGATGTTTTCACCCCCGGCACTGGAGGGGAGGCCTGATATCCAAGCGCTTTCGTGCCCACCAAGTCTAGGCAGAGGATAGGAGAAGGGTCCCTCCCACCGAGTCTCCAAGCATCCAGCAGCTGATCGTACAAGGTACTTTTCATTCCTGTTGACAGCCACGGGAAGCACCTGGTTCAGTGTCTGTGGTTGCTGGAGAGGGCGGGGCTCTAGGTTCCTGGACTGCTGCAGCCTTTCACTCCAGTGTGCCAGAAGCACCTGGCCCCATTCAGCAGCTGCATTTGTGATCAGGAGAGGGCTGCAGGTTTAACTCCCGCTGACAGCAATCTGAAACACTCCCAGGAGAGTGCATTTTTACACACACACACACATACACACACATACACACACACCGGTAACTAACAATGATTAACTTTCCTGCTACAGTGAAAGAGCTTCAGATATTAGCACTTAAAGCTCTTTTACAGACCAAAGATAGTTGCATCAAGCATGCAAACCTGGCTGGTTTTTAGGCTGAAGCCTTGCCATAGCTCCCTGGATATCTCCTGATGCCTCTGTCTAATGCTCTCATACCCTAGGCACTTTTCAGGGGAACCACCCTCCCAGCATTGGTAGCCAGAGATGGGTAAGAGCCTGTTAGGCAGGAAAACCTAAGACAGTCACAGTTGCCATGTTGGAGGTCCCCTGAGGTGGAGACAAGATTAGAGCAAAGAACTCTAATTCACACTAGTGTTGCTGGAGAGCTTCTCTCCAGCTCACAAGTCCCGCCAGTCTCCGAGCCCACTTATAAAATAAACACACAGACGCTTACATTATTTAAACTGCTTGGCCATTAGCTCAGGCCTATCATTGTCTAGCTCTTACTCTTATATTTAGCCCATTTCTATTAATCTCTACTTTGCCACGTGGCTCGTGGCTTACCAGTACTTTACATCTTCCTTCTCCTCGCTGCGGCTCCAGCCAGTCTCTTTTCACCTTCCTGTTTCCTCTCTTCTCTTCTCTGTTAGTCCCGCCTATACTTCCTGTCTGGCTACCGGCCAATCAGTGCTTTATTGATACAGAGTGATATCCACAGCACACTAGCAGTCACAAAATAAAATAAAAAGGGTGATATGAGGCGAGTAAGGCCAAAAGCTCTGGGCCATGCCCTAAGCAAACAAAGAGCTCTGACCCAGAGGACTCTGAAACCAGACCTCCAAGATAAACACAGCTGACAAACGACCCAGAGCCAACCAGGAAACACTATGGCAGCTGGAAGCAGAGCCCGCCAAACAGCACACACATAAATACCTCAGCCCTTTGTTTAATAAATAAGATTTCTTGCATATCTCTCAGAATCTGTGGTGTTGATTCTGCGTCTGCCCATCCCCCTCTCCCAGGATCAGAGACAGCGAGGCCACAGCTGTAGAGCCAGCAACAGTCATTGCTGCTTAATGAAGATCTGCTGACCCCTGGTTTCTGACAATTCTCCTGCCCCTGCTTCCTGTCTCCCTGCCAGGGCAGAGACATGCTGGAACTGGAGAAATTACACTAATATGTCTGGCTGTTAAGTGGGTTCTGGGAATCTGCTACAATCACTTTATACACTGAGCCATCTCTCAAATCCTAAATTGTTTTCCAAATGAAAAATTTATAGAAATATGTTTAAAAATATATGGGCTAAAATTTTTATAGTAAGGTTGTTCCATTTGTTGAATTTAATTTGTATAAGACTTTATAAAATTCCTGTTTATTTCTGCATAAAAGTATCTACTAAGGTTAAGATTTTATATTTTATTTTCACTTAGAGATAAAAAGCAAACAAATCAATATAAAATGCATTAAAACCATAGACTTTAGAGAAAGATAAATGACCAGAGTTCACATTGTACCTCTATTATTTGTTGTCCTTGTGGCCTTGAATGGGCTGGTTTTCTCCACAGCTCAGGTTTAAGGGACTTAAAACTGATTTGTCTTTAAACTTCAGTATGCTCAATTTGTATCCTAGCTAGCTTGAGAATTAGTATGAATGAGGTCCTCAGCCCAAAGCACATTAGACAGTGTATGACTGTTTTACTTTGTAATTATCTCTGTTTAATTTTAGCTTTCATTTCGATTAATTAGCTCACTATCATTTATTTCAGCTTGAATATTTCTACCTTGGTGTATTTATTTTGCTCATAAAATTTAAATTGTATATTTATCACTCGAATCCCCCCCCCACTCACACACACACTTTTTTTTTCTATTTAACCACCCTAGGCTTTTTAATGTTTTCTGTTTTTGCATTATTTAAGTTAAAACTTTGTCTGGTTTGCCTATAAGCCTGACATGTAAGTTACATAGAGGGAAATGGGGGGTCTTGGCTATGTTATTTAGTGTGTTTTAGCAAATGAATAGCATACCACAAAATATTCCATCAGTACAGAGCATTCTCATGTGACTTGTTACTAAAACACTACATTTGAAATAACTAGCTCTTCCTAAAAATATAGGCATATTTGTTTGCTGTAGAATTCAATGCCAACAGATTCGTTTTTGGTTCTGGCTTTCTTTATGCAGCATAGCATTCTTAGATACAAGCATGTACCAATCAGTTGTGTCTTTCTAAATCTGAACAGCCCTCTGCATAAATGCACTTCTACCTATTGACAGAATCATGTGAGCTCTGGCTGTGGGTTAACACGAGCAAAGCTGCTTTAAGCACCTCTTGCACAGTACCCTTGAAAGGCCCGCTTACATTTATTTTGGATTACTGTGTAGAAGTTGAATTCCTGGGTCATATGACAAATATGTGTTTTTACTCTCAAGAAACTGACAAAGTGTTTCCAAAGTGGCTGCATTATTCTGCATCCAAACAGCAGCACCTGAGGCTTCCAGCTGCCCTGTAGAACCTACAAGACATTGTCTTTGTAATTTTACTATCATGACCTTAATCTCGAGTATGCACTGACATCTTTTTCTTCTTAACTTGTAATTCTATGACAATGGATAAGGAATTTTCCCCACTGGCCTTACAGATAATTATATAATTTACCTAGAGAAATCTTAGTCTTTCTCTCCCCTTTTTTGGGTTATGTTGTCTTCTTATTAATTCCTGTTAGGAATTATCCCAAACAGAAAATTTTGTTTAAAAAAAAAAAAGACGTAATTAGGCTTCCTTTTCTTTGGTTTGTCCAAATAAAATTTGGAATAGTGTTTCTGCATCTTGTATTCTCAATGGCCTCATGAAATTATGCATACTTATGGAGTACTATGCAGTGTTCCTATACCTGTAAGCATCCTATGATGTTCAAGTAAGTGTAAGCATATCCATTGCCACACACATTAATCATTAATTTGCAGGGGGAGATTGTATATACGAGATTCTTGAAATGTATAGTTCACTGTTGGAGTCATGAAACTCTGCAGTAAGACAGCAGAACTTCTCCCTTAGAACTCCATGCTCATTGATGGCCTCTCTGCATCCCTTCCTGATCCCTACTTTCCCAACCTCTGAGACCATTATTTTACTGTCAGAAAGTGTGCCTTTGTTTCAGTGGAATTTATTTCTATACACTATAGTTGATTTAACCTCAGAAAATAATTTAATATATTTCATTTTATAAACGTGTTTATACAAATGTAGACTCATTTTATAATTTACAAATACATATATGTAGAACCACTGTAATAGTACTGGTAAGGTAACTGATAAAATTCACTGTTCTCACTAAAATTGCAGCCAAGTACAAAAAAACTTAATGCTTTCAATTCAATAAAAACACATACCAATAATGATCACTAACATTTTTCTTTATAGTAGACTACAAGATATTTTCCATATAAAATTGGGAGAGAAGTGTGGGAACATATGTTTAACAGCATTTTTCTTTATTATTATTTAAAACAATTTTAAATTTAAATATATTTTAATCTTATTCTTCTCATTCCCCAAGTCCTTCCAGATCCTCTCCCCCTCCCTACCCACCCAACTTTAAATTCTTTTTTTTTTTTTTTTTTTGGTTTTTCGAGACAGGGTTTCTCTGTGTAGCTTTGCGCCTTTCCTGGAACTCACTTGGTAGCCCAGGCTGGCCTCGAACTCACAGAGATCCACCTGGCTCTGCCTCCCGAGTGCTGGCATTAAAGGCATGCGCCACCACCGCCCGGCCCAACCTTAAATTCTTAAAAAAAATACCCAATACAGCAATAACCCCCAAACCAAGAAAACAAAAAAAAAATCCCCCCACAAATAGAACCTCCAAGCTCTAGCCAAATAAAAGAACGCTTTTTAAAAAGTGTGGAGTCCATTACATATTGGTCAACTACTCCTGAACATGAGGCCTACCCAGGAGGGGTTGATATACCTAGTGTCACTCTACTGGAGCAAACTGATTTTTTTTTCTCTTTCAACAAGTATGGCAGTTGAATTTTTACTCTTTACCCTAGAGTCTAGGTTTTCATTCATTCACTCATCCATCCACCCATCAATCCATCCATCCATCCATCCATCCATCCATCCATCCATCCATCCATTTCTAAAACAAATAGCAAAATAAAATACAATATGATGAAACAAAAATTATCACACTGGAGTTGGACAAACAACAGAGGGAAAAGAGTCAAAGATAAGACACAAGAATCAGAGACCCATTTGTTTGTACATGCAGGAGTCCTATAAAAACACTAACCTGGTTATATGATATATGTAATATATATGCATAATGTATGTGCAGAAGACCTAGTGCAGACCAGTGCCAGCCCTACGCATGGTACTTCAATCTCTGTAAGTTCATATGTGCTTTACTTATGTTAATATGGAGGATCTTGTTTTTTTTGGTGTCCTTCATCCCTCAGGCTCATACACTTTCTAACTCCTCTTTGTAGAGTTCCCTGATTTCTGAGGGGAGGGATTTGACAGAGACAACTCATTTACTGCTGAGTGTTCTAACGTTTCTCATTCTCTACATGATGTCTCTATATTTAGTCCCATCTGCTCCAGGGGGAAGCCTTTCTGATAATGGCTGAACAAGACACTGTTCTAAGAGTATTGCCAAGTCAGGTGGTGGCAGCACACACCTTTAATCTGAGCACTTGGGGAGGCAGAGCCAGGCGGATCTCTGTGAGTTCAAGGCCAGCCTGGTCTACAGAGCGAGATCTAGGACAGGCACCAAAACTACATGGAGAAACCTTGTCTTGATAAAAAAAGCAGAAGAGTATAGCCAAATATGATTAGGAGTTGTTTTATCACTACATTGTTACTTAGTTTTATCCTAGGTTCCTGAGCTATCTAATCAGAGGATCTTAATAACCCAAGTAGTGTCAGGTATGGGTTCCAACTCGTGGAGTAGGCCTTAAGTCAAATCAGTAATTTATTGCTTGGCTAATACCACAAGCTCTGTTCCACCATTGGTCTAGCATATTTTGCAGGTTGCACATCACCTTTCATAATAGCTTCAAATAATATAAAACATCTTGTGGTTACTCTAACCAAGCAATTCAAAGACTTATATGATAAAAACATCAAGTCACTGAAAAAAGAAATTGAAGAAGATATCAGAAGATAGATAGATCTCCCATGCTCTTGGATGAGTAGGATTAACAATAAAATTGGCCATCCTACCAAAAATATTCTACAGATTCAATCTAATCCCCATGAAAATTCCAACACAATTTGTCACAGAAATTGAAAGGATAATTTTAGCTTCATATGAAAACACACACACACACACACAAAAAAAAAAAAAAACAGGATAGCTAAAACAATACTAAGTAATAAAAGAACTGCTTGATGTATCACTGCTGTGGATATTGCTCTGTATGCTGTGAATGTGTTGCTCTGATTGGTTAATAAATAAAGTGTTGATTGGCTAGTAGCCAGGCAGGATGTATAGGTGGGACAAAGAGAGAGGAGAATTCGGGGAACAGGAAGGCTGAGTCAGAAGATGCCAGTCGGCCATTCAGGGAACAGCATGTAATGGCATACAGGTAAAGCCATGGAACATGTGGCAACACACAAATTAACAGAAATGGGCTGAGTTTAAGTGTAAGAGCTAGTCAGTGGTAGGCTTGAGCTAAATGGCTGTATAGTTCATAAATAATATAAGGCTCTGTGTGTTTACTTGGGTCTGAGAGGCTGCAGGACTGGCGGGTGAGAGAGATTTGTCCTGACCACCGTCAGGCTGGGACACAGGAAATCTTCCAGCTACATATCACCATCTCTGATTTCAATATAGTAATAAAAACACTGTGGAATTGTGCCTTTCAATGAGAAAATATCCCATGTCTTTTGAAACTTTGTCTGTTTTTCTGAATTTTCATGCTTTTTCCTCTCTAAGAAAATCTTATTTTCTCAAAGTTTGACAGGCACATTGTATTTTTCCTAGTAACATTTGCATTTTATATTGATCTATTTGAATTCATTCTTCATAGAGTATGAAACAAAGTTCAATCATATTTAGTGTAGATATTTAAATAATATTTTGATTTTATATTATGTTTGCTATATACTGTCTTTTATTTCTAGTTTGTTTATAGTCTTATCATAAAATATGTATTTATTCTGTCAAATAATACATGTATATTATATTAGGATACTAATTTAATAATAGAATATTATGGACATTAATTTTTATGTGATAAAATGTCCTGGGTTTTTGGTGCTGAATCACAAAATTTAATATCCTTATATATTATTAGAATTAATATTCTAATTTTCTCTTGTATTTTCAGTTATTAAATTAATTGTTCATAGCACATAATGGTTCCAAAAATATACTCCATACTAAAGGGGACCATGTGGTATTTTGATACAAGTTTATATTGTGAAATATTTAAATCAGGTAAGGTGTATTGCTGTGGGATGTTCTGTATGTCAAATGTGTTGCTAATAAAACACTGATTGGCCAGTGGCTAGGCAGGAAGTATAGGCGGGACTAACAGAGAGAATAAAAAGAGCAGGAAGGGGGAAGGAGACGCTGCCAGATGCTGCCAGCCACCACCAGGACAAGCAGCCTGTAAAGATGCCGGTAAGCCACGAGCCATGTGGCAAGGAACAGAATTATAGAAATGGATTAATTTAAGATATAAGGACAGTTAGCAAGAAGCCTGCCACGGCCATACAGTTTGTAAGCAATATAAGTCTCTGTGTTTACTTGGTTGGGTCTGAGCGGCTGTGGGACTGGCAGGTGAAAGAGATTTATCCTGACCGTGGGCCAGGCAGGAAAACTCTAGCTACAGTGTATCTCTCTCTTTTAGTTTTCTTATTTGTTTCCTGTAAAAATATTCATAATCCTTTCTTGTAGCTTTTTAAAATGAGTAAACTTTTATTAATTATTTTACATCTATATTTCTCAGAAATATTGGTTTGTAATTTTATTTAATCCTTAAAGAACTTTGTATTTTGTTCCATGATTAACTCATTTCCCAAAAGAAGTTAAATATTTTTTCATTGGCTTCTGTTTCCGATTTTTGAAAAAGTATTTTTATTATTTGAAATAAATTTAAATCTAAATATATTTTGATCATATTCCTTCCACCAAGTCCTTCAAGATCCTCCCCCACCATGCACCCAACTTTAAATTCTTTCTCAAAAACAAACAAAAATCTAAAACAATAATCTCACCAAGCCCAAGAAAAGAAATAACCCTTCCCACAAAACCCACTGAACACTGACAAATAGAAACACACACACACACACACACACACACACACACACACAACAAACGTGTGTTTCCATTATATATTGGTGAACTACACCTGAACATGAATGAGGCTTGCCCTGGCATGGTGATGTAGACGTGTTTAAATGTTCCAGTTTTCTTGTTTCTTGTTTTTACTGTATTTCATTTGTCCTCATTGTATTATTTAACACAAAGTTTGAATATCCTTCATTTCTTTATGCTCCTTTGCCCAAATAGATTTTTTCATTAAAACATACTTAGATAAGTTCATCGTTTAAATTATTTTACTCATTACATTGGGTATCTCAAGAAATTTGTCCACTTCATCAACTTTACTGATTTAGAGTTGTTTGTAATTTCTTTTACTAAATTACTAATCACTGAGGGATTTGTATCTTTTATTTATTTTTGAAACTGGCAACTTAATTTCACATTTTTTCTACATTAGTCTTGCTAGCATGTTATCAGTTTTAGTGTGTGTGTGTGTGTGTGTGTGTGTGTGTGTGTGTGTGTGTGTGTGTGTGTGTGAAGCTGGGTGTGGGCTAGAGTATGAAGCCTGTATAAGGGCATGGAGAGGAGAGGGGGATTGTGTACCCTGGTCTGTCATTCTCTACCTTATTCCTACAGAAACAGGGTCTCAGGATGATCATGGATCCTGAGAGTGGGACAGAAGCCCTGGTGGTCCCCCTGTTTCCACCCTCCTCAGTTGTGGTGTCACGGGTTTACATGGACATGAACTGGCATTTTTCAGTGGGTGCTAGGATCCAAATTCAGCTCCTCATGCATGGTCATGAGTGTCTCTTACCCGCCGAGCCCTCTCTTTAGCCCTTTCTGACATTAAAAAAGAACAAAATTTTCTATTTGTTTGCAAATTTCAAGTCTTTATTACATTCTTCTTTGCTACTTAACCTTCAGTGTAATTTGTTCTTCATTTTCTGGCTTCTATCTGGAGAAACAGTTTATTGTTCCCTTTTGTTTTTTCCTAATCAAGCATTTAAAAGCAAACACTGGTGTTTGTTTTCCTTTTAGTGTTCCACAACCTACTTTCACTGTCGTTGTCCGCTATTGACTTTTCCCTCGGTACCTTAATCTTAAATATACAAACACACAATACATATGTCTTAAATACACAATACATATATATTGTATTTATATATGTATATATTTGTATTTGACATCACACTAAACTTCCAATGGGTTCGTTTTTATTTTATTTTGCGGTATATTGTATTTCCTCTCAGTGTTTCTCATTTCAGTCTAAACATTTTTACCTATTCTCTCTGTCTCTGTCTCTGTCTCCGTCTCTCTCTCACCATTTTCTTCCATTCCCGTCTCTTTTTTACTTGTGATGATCTGAGTAGACATGTGCTAGGCATTCTCCTGTTGTTCCTTAACTTTCCACATCTGTTGCAGTTTCTTATTTCTGATTTTTTCTTTCTCTCTATCTTTGGTGATGGGATTCAAATCTCTTGACTCCTTCTTATACATGCTCTCTCTCTTTTTAGGATTGTTCTGACTGCTATCCCTGTTCTAGATAACATGTTAAACTCGGGGTAGATATCCTTCAAGAAGAAACTTCCAGAT
>CABHPH010157563.1:0-57218 GCA_902168325.1 Peromyscus nudipes | reverse complement strand
AGGAGGAAAAAAATCACTTGTAGGATCCAGCTAAAATATCACCAAGCTTCTTAAGCCATGGCTTGACCTTTGGAGAAGTCCTTGACGGTTTCCTGCGGCTTGCAGCAGTTTTGTGGTCCTGGGATTGAACCGGGGCTCTTGTACTCGTCAGCCAAGTGCTCTCCTGCTGAGGCACACACGAAGGCACTCTCTGAGAACCATAATTTTGAAGATCTAAGTCCTCTTTGTTATCTGCTGGAGAGAATTCTGTGTCCTTTGTTTGCACTTAACTATCAAAGTTAGAGAAACACTTTTGTATTATTGGCCAACATTATTATGGCCTTGGGGACCATAAGGAAAATGTGAAATCTGATGAAAGAATTTTTTGCTTTTCTTTTACCTACTTTTCATTCTTATTTATTATTATTATTTTTTCAGACAGAGTGTCGTATAACCCAGGTTGTTTTTGGACTTCTTGTTACCCTGCCTCTGCTGGATTACAGGTGTGTGCACTATGGCTGGCTTGATTTTCTATTTTTATGTTAATTTTATCACGTTATTTTATAAATTTTTGTACCACTCCCATCCTTTCTATTGGTAAGGAGATAGATAGGCTTTAAGGAGCCAATACAGGTTACCACACACTGTAGATGCTTCTGGAGGGGCTCCGAAGGGCTAACCAAAGCATCATGTCATTAGAGTTTAGCTGTGTGACCCCATCATGACCTTTAGGCTGTCTTTTTTTGCTAGAAGTTTGAGAATCAGAAGCTGAAGCCATATGGGCAGGGGGGTCCTTCCTGTGTCCACAGTTTTGGGAAAGACCACTCTTTAGATGAGGCTGTCAACCATTCTCTTTGCTCTGCAATGAATTACAAGGATCCTGATGGATCCCCATGGCTCTGCCTCCCCTTGGGGAAGGGCACATGGGAACGGATGGTAAGGTAGCACCCTAGCACAACACAGCTGTATAGATGGCTTCATCCTGAACACGAGTGGGAAGATGCATAGCAAAAGTAGGGATGTCAAGTGTGTGGGAACTTAAGGTCAAGGGCCTGTGTTGAGAGCCGGAAATGGAACTTAGAAAGTACTTTATGGCTTTGAGCCTTAAGAAGAGTTCCGAAGGGTTAGTATTTCAGGAATCTGGTTGGATTCATGACTTCTCGTTGAAACTACAGCCCAGCCAAACTCCTGTACTTCCCAAGTGAGAAGCAGTTCAGTGCAACCAAAAGCAGACTTGATCAAATTAGACTGGATAGTGTGTGTGTGTGTGTGTGTGTGTGTGTGTGTGTGTGTGTGTGTGTGTTGGGTGTTCCCAGATATGTAAATACACCTGTTCAGTTTCTTTATTACTTGTATGTCTATGTTTTTCAGGGCTCACTTGGTATTGGGCAATCAATTGGTGTACTCTTCCCTGGGGAAATAAATAGTAATAATAATGATAATGATGATGATAATAATAATAAGATAAAAAAAACAAGTGGAGATGGGCTGGGTTCAAATGCAGGGCAAACTAATTTACTACTTGTGTGATTTGGGGGGAAAATTCATAGTTTGTAGAAGTCAGATTCTGTTTTGAGGATTAAGAAGTTGGCTACATGCAAAATAGTTTAAAGACTGATAGCATCATGGCAGCTACTGTTTCTGTGCTTAAAGAATGACATTTCCTTGGGCCTGTGGACTTATATGGAGCAGCTGAATTTATTTTATTATTTTTGCTCAAATTTAATTGAATTTCATGTATGTGGTGTCTATCTGTATACTACGTATGTGACATGCCTGCAGAGGCCAGAAGAAGGCATCAGATCCCCTGGAACTGGAGTTACAGATGGATGTGAGCTACCATGTAGGTGCTAGAAATCAAACCCAGGTCCTCTGGAAGAGCAGCCGGTGCTCTTAACCACTGAGCCCTCTCCCCAGCCCCAGGCAGGAATTTATGATTTAAGACAAGAAAGAAAAAGCAGAAAGTACCGTTCACTGCAATGCTTCTTCACAAAGCACATCTGGAATCCTACCAGGAAACAGCAAATCAGCCAGTATGATCCCCATCTGCCCCCACTAGCTCTCTTATTGAACTCTCGGAACTTAAAGACAGATTGGGAACTTTTAATCGTTCACACGGCCTTTTAATTGGAGCCATGAAGCATAGATCATATAACTTCGCTTTGAGGAGGTGCAAATAATTTTTCCTGTCTACAACAGGACATTACGTTGTTACAGAAAGCTATCCATGTCCATCCTGGCCTACAACCAAAGAAACACAGGCCTTGGACTGAAGAACATGTTCGATACTCTATACCTCTATGCCCGACCGCACAGTTACCTGAAGGAATAGAGAAAAAGAGAGATCAGTTTTTAGGAGGCTAGGAGCAAAGCCAGTCTTGTTTTCTCTTGCAGGTGGAGGGTTTGGAATCTGTTCATTCCCCTTCTGGGACCCGTCCTCTTACTTCCCATCATATCTCAGTGAGACTGTAGGGTCTAGAGCTATGAAAAGCTGGCTGTGGTAGCACACATCTTTAATCCCAGCACTCTAGAGGCAGAGGCAGGTGGATTTCTGAGAGCTCAAGGCCAACCTGGTCTACAGAGTGAGTTCCAGGACAATCAGGACTACAAAGAGAGATCCTGTACCAACCAAACCAACCAACAAAACATAGTTTAGAGGAAATAGGAATCTGGTGGCTGAATAGGGATGCATGCATCATGAAATGGGCTCCCCTCTTTAAAGATCCTGGGGGTCTTCGGGAAGTAGTGCATGATAACTAGTGTAGAGAATGACACCCCAACACTCCTTCCCCACATCTTAGCCCTAACCGACTGACCCATCTCCTATGGGTGGAACTTCCCATGCTGGGCTTATATTATTTATTTGTTTGTTTACTTATTTTAACTTTAGGATCTGAGCCCTTAGGAGACCTTTTCATATTGAGACCTCCTACCTGCAGGCAATGAGATCACCAGGTAGAACAGTAAGCCGAAAAGATGCAGGTGCATGGCTGGAGGATGCAGAGCCCAAACTGCCCCAAGAGCTGTCTGGGAGCCTCTTTTATGGAGATGCTAGGTGAGGCTGGATTCTGTCTCACTCTTCCAGGGAGATCACAGCGTCTATAGGGTTTAGAAGAAGAGGAGACCCTGTATCATTCAACACTACCTTCACCTCTGCAAACCACATGATATGAAGGAACTCAGCTAAGGGCAGGGTGCTTCCACCAGCAGAGCAGAACACCCCACATCAGGCCTAAGCACCTTCCCTCTCACCCCTTGAAAATTCAGGGAAAAAATGTCTACATTATTTGCCTTCAAGTCACATTGAAAGCCCAGGGTCCCAGAAATACTATTACAGAGCACAGGCAATTCAAGACTGGGTAGGATACAGGTAGGAATGCTCATAGAGTTCCAAGAAATAAAAGGGTCTTAACATGTCAGCAGGGCTTGACTAAGAGTACAGGGACCACTCGGAGTAGAGAAGAGAAGTGTCTCACTCACCTGGCCAGAGGCTGATGGAGAGAAGTCCCCAGATGAGCTTTCTTTCAAACAGTTGGCTTGAGAAACCAATCAGGGCCTGAGGCCCTGAATGGTCAGAGAGAAGCTCCCATTTGGGAGTGGTTGAGTTGGAACTCTTGTTGCTTTCTCATGTGCTGTGTTCAAGGTTGAATGCCTAGACTCAGAGGTAGAACTGAACAATACTTCCCTGGAGCTAAAACTGTGGCCCTTGAAAGGCGCTGTTAGGCTTGCACTGCTTGGGGCCAGTGATGGATGATTGATACTGACTTTGATTTTATTCTGCCCTTTGAGGGTAGGCTTGCTGCCAAGTGGCCCACACACCACAATCTGTAAGATGCTAGTAGAGCGTAGTTTTATTGGTTACACTCTGCTTTGAAGGCACCCTCTCTTTGAAGACTTTATTTAGCATCTCAACTCCAGCTTCATCTTCTCCAAAAGCACATGCATTGCAGGAAGTTCTTTTTGGAGGATATGAGAATAAAATGAAAAATGTATTCATGCTGGTATACTTTATTTTAAAAATACTATTAGTGCACATGTGCTCATGTGTGTCTGTGTGTGTCTGTGTGTGTGTGTGTGTGTGTGTGTGTGTGTGTGTTCAGCATGCATGTGGAGGTCAAAGAACAACTTTGTGGAATTGTCTCCTTCTACCTTTATGTAAGTTCTAGGGGTCAAATTCTAGTTGTGAAGCTTGCAATGCTAGTACTTTACCAGCTCAGGCATCTTGCTGGTTCTCATGCTGGTGTTGTGCCTGTGTTGCAAGACCCCCCCCCACACACACACACCATGCCCTGAGCAAGACCACCACAGAGCCGATATCCGATGCAAGCACACAGGAGCTTATTAATAACAAAGCAAGCCCAGGATTGGTCCGTGTCCAACACTCAACACAGCAGGTGGAGGAGGTTGGCCCTGAGCACTCACTTCAAGGGGTTTATATAGGAAAGGTTACATATCTCGGGACTGGACAAGGGGGCTCGGGGTGAGGTAGTTCTTTGAAGTTACTGGCTGAACTATAGGCGTGAAGTTACCAATGGCTAACAGGATGCAGGGTATCTACAGAGACATAATTTTTTTACTCCCTATATCCTGTTTTTGCTGAGCCCAGGATATATACATTCAGATTTATTGTTCTGTCTTATTTTCCCATGAGTTCAATCTCCGGTCAGCTCTAAAAATGCTGGTCAGCAAATACTTTTAGAGAAGGGAGAATAGCGTCTCTCAAGAGGGCTACTGATTTTTCCCTTTCACTGGTATACTCTAGGTTCTCATTATTATTATTAAATAATCCATCATAGTAGCTATCTTCCTTTCTCCTTCAGAGACCTCCCAATGCCTTCTTGGTAAAGGAAAACTGCTGAGAGAATTTTGCTCTTGCCTCTGCTTTGAGTTAAACTCGGGGTGAGACCACGACAGTAGGTTAGGCATTGAAGTGTTTGGGTGGCCAGTGGTGAGATGTCTCTCCCAAGGAAGGATTCTTTGCCACGAAATGCTCCAGGGTATCTCTCACTGGACTCATGGTCTCATGGAGCTTCAGTCTCATCCCAAACACCTACTATCACAAACACAGCAAAGAGGCTTGTGACAGCATTCAGACCCACTTCTTGGAATCCTGGCCAATAAGCAGATGATACCCTGGCCTGCCCAGCATCCTGACACCATCCTACCTTCATTCCATTTAAGAAAGGACTCCTCCCCCTTCGTGCTCTCTCTCTCTCTCTCTCTCTCTCTCTCTCTCTCTCCCTTCTTGCCATGAGGTAGCATGCACCTCTCCCCCTTCCCTTCTCTCTCTCCCTCTCAACCTATCTCTCTTTCCCTCTCTTTTCCTCTCCCCTCTCTCTTCCCCCCACCAAATAAAACTCTCCACTGAGCACTGTCTCTCACCCGGGGTGGGGCACCTTGGCTCCACCCACCAAGGCCTCTCTCTTGCTGTGTCACAACAGCCTGGCCATTCTTTTAGAGATGGAAAATCAAGGCTCAGAGGGGTTGAAAGGACTTACCTGGATAAAGCCAGCACTGCCTGAGCTGTGTTCTTCATGTGGCATTTGTTAGTCAACAAACCTAAAATTGTGTCTTTGTTTTGAATAGATGTTTGTGTGTCAGACCACCTTCCCAAGAATGATGGATATCAGTATAAAAGAAAGAAAGGATGCTTTTTATGAAACATTTTTCTCAGCATTGCAATTATCTAGAAATACAAATGAAAACTGGAGTTACATATCTGGCTACTATAGAAAGACTAAAGTGTTGGGGAGGGTGATGGTTTTTTTGTGGCGCTCTTGCCCCCAAGGAAAAGTCATGACATGCAACAGAATCCACTAACAAGAGTTTTATCGAGACAAAGAGAAAGGGATAGAGGTGATCAGGCCTGCGGAAGGACACGTGGGAGAAAGAGGGCGGGGAACATGGGGCTCGATTTATAAAGGCCAGGATACACCCGAGCACACAGGCCCACGTGGCTATTCCACGAATGTGCATAGATCACACGGTCACATCTGTGTGACTATGTGACCGCGTAACCATGGGGCATGGGTCACACAGGACCTATGACCTGGAAATGACTAGGCAGAGATGACTAAGTCCCGCTAGGCATGCACGACCATGGGGGCATGGTTGGAATTCCTAGCAGAGGGTGTGGAAACAAGGGAACATTTGTACACCATTGGTTGGGATGTCAATTAGTGGAACCATTAAGGGCAATAACATGGATGGTCTTCCTGAAATTAAAAGAGAATTACCTCATGATCCAGAAATGCCACCAGTGGGGATTTATTAAAAGGGAATGAAATCAGCATGTCAAAGAGATATCCGAACTTCTATATTAATTGAGAAAACTCTTCACACTATCCAAGAAATTGAAACAACCTATATGTCTATCTACTGATGACCGGACAAAGAAAATGGAGTGCCTGTATTTAATATCAATCACCCAACATGAACGGAACTGGAGATCATGTAAAGTGATCTAAGAAGAGGAGTTCCGCATGATCTTGAGTCTAAAACATTGACAAGTTGAGAGCAGAATGGTGGCTATCAGAGGAAGGAGAGTAGGCAGAGAGGGTGTGGGATAACCTCTCAATGGATACTTTCTAACTTACAGTCAGAAAGACACAAGAAGTTCTGATGTGCTATTGCATGCTAGGTTGACTAGAGATAACAATAATGCACTGAGTATTTCAAAAAGCTAGGAGAAGGGTTTTCAAAGTTTTCACCAGCTGTGCATGATGGTTCATGCCTATAATCCCATCATTCAGGCAGAAGGGGACTGAGGATCAAGAGTTCGAGGCCAGCCCCAGGGAATCAAGCAAAATGAAACAAAGTTTTCATCAGAAAGAGATGATAAATGTTTGTGAATTTGAATATTTAATCTGACTTAAACATTGCACAATGTCTGTGTGTCCTTTTAATATGTAAGAGTTTAGTTCATTTTGGGGGACCAGGTTTTGCAATGTGTTTCGGCTGGCCTTGAACTCCCAATTCTTCTGCCTTAGCATTTTTATGCTAGTATTGCAGGTATTCGCTTCCACATGTGAAGATGTTCATGGATTTATCAATTAACAAAAAGGCAATGAACCACTCAGATTAGCCACCTCCTAGAGAAGTGGTTCTCAACACACTGGACTGAGACCCATTTGGGGGTTTCGAACAACCATTTCACAGGGGTTGCCTAAGACCATTAGAAAACACAGATATTTATATTATAATTCATAACAATAGCAAAATTACAGTTATGAAGTAGCAACAAGAACAATTTTATGGCTCAGCAGTCGTAGCATTAGGAAGGTGGAAAACCACTGTCCTAGAAGATCTTTGTTGACACACACCCTCAATCCTTTGAGAATCCAGGGAGATGTTAGGTGTGAGGAAGAGCTGATAGGTGTCCCCATGTCCCTGCTTGACTTGTTTGTACCCATTCCTACTAGCTGTGGGTACACACATGTCAGAAGGTAGATTAGTCATGCAAGTTGCTACCTTCTCGTATCTGACGAGGAAATCCCAGAGCCTAGATTATCTGGAAGGAGGTAGGGGCATCTCCCTCACTGAGCTGGGCAGATCACTGCGTGAGGCTGCTCTAGGGCTCCATTCAGTCCCACAGAGTACTGGGTGGGGGTTGTCTGTGAATAAGAGGAACATGACTTCCATCATCTCTTCTTGCTTCTTCAGAACACTGGGTTTTTAACTCACAGGAATTGAAGAGGTTAGTATAGCCTTTCCTCTGGTTATGACGAAACTGAACATATGTCCTACTTCTAGGCCTTATCCAGAACATTCCATTCTCTAAGTATGCTCCTGTAGATCTGTGTATTAGGATAAGTCTTGGAATTGCACACAGCAGCTAAGGTCGCAGGCACAAGATCTGCACATGATTAAGCCAGTCAGAAGTCTAGCATAGAGGAAGAGGGATTCACAAAGCTCTACCCCACTCAAGGAGCTATTGTTACTGCTGGGGGAGGAAGGGTCAGTTTTCTCTGGGGAGGTGATCCCTGGTAGGTTGCCCATGCTCCAGTGGGTAGCCCTCCACCCATGCACGTGCTGGCATCACTAAATGAACTCAGTAAAAAAGAGAGTGCCTGTAATTAGGAGAAAGATACAGTAGTGTGGTTCTGAAGGGAGTTGGAGGAGATGGAGTAAGGGATGCATTTGACCAAATGCTGAACATGTATGAATCTATTTATGAATAAATAAAAATATATTTTAAAAAGAGTTGGTTAAGAGTATAGTTTCAGGATCCTTGAGAACCTATGATCACCGAGAGGTGACTTCAGACCAAAAATCCAAGCCCAAGCTGAAGAACCTGGCTGGCTACACAGAACATTTCTCAGACACAAGGCAAATCGGTCAATCATTCAATCATCAGTCAATCGCTTTCTGTGCCTGGTCAAGTTCAGGAAAAGGTTGTAAGATCTGGTCGTCCAAGTGATCAGGAAACATGGCTGCCTTAAGGGACTGTGTAACCAGGCGAAACCATTGTTGCCTTTGATAATGAAGAAAGCCCCTGGCACTTGCTCTCAAGGCTTCATGCCCTCACGCCCTGGGACAGTTGCCTAGAAGTCCCCAAGGCTCCTTCCTGCTTTCCTTGGCTCCTGCCAATTGTTCACAGTGCACTGTTCTTCCCATGGACATTTTAACATGTGCCTTGTTCTCAGAGTTCTGAGCGCAAGTGTATCAAGCAAGGCTATGCCTGTTCCTTGGATTTCTGGGAATGATGTGGGCTGCAGAGAAGGACAGCGCCACCGTGCAGGACGTGAATCTGGCTTGAGTTGTCAGCCTTAATTAGATCTCTGAACGGACCCCTGGCCCATTCTTCTTAGACTCAGTTTCTGCAATAAATGAGACACAGAGCTAATGTGGAAAAACTTAAAAGGATGAGGTTCAGTATGGATGTGTGTGAGAAGGAAAAGCCAGTAGAGCAGATGAAAGAGAGTGCTCCAGAGAGTGGGGGAAGATTTGGTTCAGTTCAGTGGGGTCAGTTACTTGGGCCATTCTACAGTTCATTACCTCTGTTTCCAGAGATGTAGAGAAAATTCACTTCCAGTAACATGGCTGAAGGAGACTTACAAAGATATAATTTTATTTATTTATCTGTGTGTGTGTGTGTGTGTGTGTGTGTGTGTGTGTGTGTGTGTGGTGTGCTCTCACACACATGCTTGGGTACAGTAGCTCACACGTGCAGGCCACAATGTCATGTGGAGGTCAAAGAACAATTTTCAAAAGTTAGTTCTCTCCTTCTACCAATGTAGGTTTCTTAAAATCGAACTCAGCACCTTTATCCACTGAGCCATCTTGCTGGTCCCAAGGCTATAATTTTAATATAGTTAGATAAGACTTACGATAGTTTTATGTATGGAATATTATAGGGCAACATGTTTATTATGCTTAGGAAGAAGCAGGGAAGAATTTCTGAAGGTGGTTATGCCCAGAGCAAAATCTTTAGGAGTAAGTATAAGGAAATATTCTAGAAAGTCTGGAGGGGGTGATCCCAAGAATACCCACTAAATCCATCAGAGCACAGCACAAGAGTATGGGGTATGAACATGCATTTATTTGTCACAGAGTATGGGATACTGTTGCGGGTGAGGTTGGTGAGGCCGATAGACTCAAGTATAGAAGACTACTGTGAAAGTTCCACAGACGCAGACAGAGGGCATTATAGGGGAAGTGGAGAGGTTGGTTTCCTATCTGCCTATGTCTCCTGAGCACTTCTGTGCAGGATGTGTTTAGGGAGAGGCTGGAGTTAATGGAGCTCGAGGGCTTTTCTGTCACTCCATCAGCTCTTAGGGCAACACCCGTGTAGGATCTTCTTGCATAGAAGGGCTCCAGCCCTATGGAACTGTTAATAAGAACAACGATAACACTCAAGTTAAGGCTGGGGATGCCAACATCTGGAAAGAGTCACAGGACTCTGGAGGGCATGTTAGATTATTTGCCTCAATCCAGAGTCTGTCTCTTCATTTTTTTTTTTAAACTTCCTTGAAGCACATCGAGGATTAGATTAACATAAACCAGGTCTGTAGGATTGGTTTATAAAAGTGCCAGGCCAACTTCTGATGAGAAATACTCATCAAGGGGTTTGTGTATTCTTCTGTTATCTGGTTGTAGAAGGGGACTCTGTAATAGTTCTTGGGAGATAGAAACATGGAGATTTTTATGTTCATAATTTTACTGGCAAAGGCATGGATAGAGAATGCTAAAAAACAAAAACAAAAACAAACAAACAAACAAACAAAAAACCATAGCCTTTATTTACCTCCCTCCTTGCCCCTAAAGAGTCCCCCTTTTCCATTTCTCCTGATCAGATCACTTGTATTCTATTTCCCTCTCCGCTGCTTCCCCACCCCCTATCCTGGCAACGGTCCCCCAAACTGATAGAGTCTTGAAGCCTGCCTCTCTTACTTTGATCTTCATAGTGTTCCAGTTAATTCTGAGGATTATCTGATGGCCAGAGTACATTTCCACATCATGTATTGTCTTAAGCACCGGAGGGCTCCTCACTGGGTCCAGTAGTTTGCTAATCACAAAGTGCTGTGGAACGCACGTGGTTTCCCCCAGGATGTTTTCTCTGTTAGTGGGGCAGTCCTTTCAACTCCCTTCTAGGTCTCCTTCAAGTGAGAGACAGATAAGACTCCTATTTCTATCACTCTCACTTAGGGCCTTTCCATGTTTTGTTCCATACTAGGTCCCAACGATTGCTCTAAGCAAATTATATACAGCAGGGAGCTAGCAAAGCCAAATAAATATAGAAACAAAGAAAAGGAATCTGACACGGGAACTTGATGAATTTTGGAGAAAACCACTGCATTTTGTTAATTATTTCCTGAATATTTTGTAGTTCATTTTTTCCCCCTTCTTTAAGGTCTTCCTTTGTGGTCTGTTGGGTCTTTTCATATTTATTTGTTTGTTTATTGGTGCTGGTGCTGGTGGTATGCCTTGATTGCTTTCTCTTTCTGTTTTCTGTTTGTCCAAGATGCTTAATCTTTGTGGTTATGACAAGACTTATTTAAAGCATTTTATATATAATACCTTATTTTAAATGAATAGCAACTTCCCAGTGCTAGGAGGAAGAGATGGGAGGACTGGGGCAGCTGGTCAGTCAATCTAGCTGATTTATGAGCTCTGGGTTCAGCGAGAGACCCTGTCTCAAAAAAAAAATGGTGGAGAGTGATAGAGGAAGAATCTAGAGATGGCCCTCTGGCCCCCAGGAAAGCTGCACAAGCATGCCCCTGCCTCCCACTCCAACCCAAACAGCATCCTGAATTGACTGTCATCACATACAGAAATTCTTTTTTTGTTTGTTTGTTTTTCAAGACAGGGTTTCTCTGTGTAGCTTTGCACCTTTCCTGGAACTCACTTTGTAGCCCAGGCTGGCCTCGAACTCACAGAGATCTACCTGCCTCTGCCTCCTAAGTGCTGGTATTAAAGGCATGCAGCACCACTGCCCGGCCAGAAATTCTTTATTTTTGCTTATCCTAAGTGTTTTATGAGGTTCTTTGATGAAGTTCTGTATTTGGCTACACAGTGGCCATTTACAGTTTAAGGAATTAGGGCAGTTTTTTAATATATACAATATATCGCCAAGCCATTGAGTCATGGAGGACTGATTGAACTTGGTAACTGGGTGTATCAGGAAGTAAAATTGTTCTTCTCTGACAAAAGTAAATATTTAACTGTTCCCTGGTGAGTTTTTTTTGTTCTCCCTGACGGTGTGTTTCTGAATGACTCATCTGACAGCAGGTGCCTCTGCTTCCGGCTCTGCTGCTCATGCTTGCTGCCTCAGTTTCATTCCATTCACTGGGTTCTTTTAGCTCCAGGATTTCTGTTGTTTCAAAACAATTATAATCTCTGTTAAATTTGTAGTTTGGGTTATTCTAGTCCTTTATTTTCCTGTTTCCATTGACTTGTTTTACTATATTTTCTTCAGGCTCAATAAGCTTCCAAAGAACAATTAATTGGGGATTATTGCAGAGAAGTTGATATATCTCCATTTCTTTGTGATCAGCTACTGGGAAAGGCGCGTGTGCGTGCGTGCGTGCATGCATGTGTGATTTTTTTTTTCTCCTTGGTTTATCGTGTTTGTTGTGTGGCATTGTGTTAGTATCTGAACATATAAAGTGGGACTTATTATTCTTGTCTTTGAACAACAGTTCTGTCTGTGAGAGGGCTCCACCAGAGAGCTGGCATGGCATGTAGGTACACTTACCCTTGGAGATCTCACATAGGCAGGCCTGGTATCTGGGTCAGTAGGTGTTCATCTCTGGGGTCTGGATCTACAGGCTTGTATCTAGAACCTAGGTCTGTTAAAATAGATTTCTGAAATGAATCCATGGGGGTCCGTTTGGATCCTTGGGTCTACAGAGTGTAGTTGGAGTTTTCTCCAGTCCTGCCCAGCCCCATGGAACTCTCTGTGTAGACCAGGATCTGGAATTAAAAGCTTGTGCCATTAGTGCTTATAAAATAGTCACTCAGAAGCTTATACATTTAAATTCAGCTCTTACATTTAAATTCAGCCCATTTCTGTTCATCTATATGTTGCCACATGTTCCGTGGCTTTACCTGTGTGCCATTACGTGCTGCTCCTTGGACAGCAGGCTGGCGTCTCCCCTGACTCAGCCTTCCTCTTCCCAGAATTCTCCTCTCTGCTTGTCTTGCCTATATGTCCTGCCTGGCTACTGGCCAATCAGCTTTTTATTTATCAACCAATCAGAGCAACACATTCACCGCATACAGAACATCCCACAGCAACAGAGGACCTGAAGGGTGGGCTTCAGGGACTGGCTTGACATTGGCAAGCCCACAGCCTTCCACCAGAGCTCAGGGTTACTGAAGAGAAGACAATAAATCCAACCACTGATTTTAAAGATCAAGAACCTGAGCCCAAAGCCAGGAGTAACGGCACAAGCTTTTAATCCCAGATCCTGGTCTACACAGAGAGTTCCAGGACATCCAGAGCTACATAGAGGAAGGCACCTTGAAAACAAAACAAAATAATAAAAAAGGAAGGAAGGAAGGAAGGAAGGAAGGAAGGAAGGAAGGAAGGAAAGGAAGGAAAGGAAGGAAAGGAAGGAAGGAAGAAAAAAAAAAAGAAAAAAGGAAGAAAGAAAGAAAGAAAGAAAGAAAGAAAGAATCTAAGTGCAAGTTTTAGGAATTTGTCAAAATCTAACCCAGTGTACTCCATGCACCAACAGCCATAGTTGTGTAGTCCTACTATGTGTTAACGCCATGTCACAGTGGGCAGCTACAATCACATTGCTCCACTTTCCTCTGGTTAAAATTGAAGTAAGCTGCTATGTAACTAGGAATGCTGGTCCTTATATGTTAAGCATGTCATGACATAGAATTGTGTCAGGATTAGTACTTTCTGATGGATGGTTGAAGAGATGCTGCTGGTGGAAATGTGAACATGAGGCTATGTGAGTGTGTCAATGGGGTGGAGGTTCCTGTGTCCCACACTGTCAATCGTGCTCACCTCAGAGCACAAGGAAAAAGGCAGGAGGCTGCCGTAGGAAGGCATTCCCCATTCTCCCTGCAGATGCTTTATCTATTGATCTCCATATCTACTGAAGGCTGCGATTTAAAAAAAAAAGTAAGTCATCAAAATATTAGTTGCTGACTGTCACCAATTAATAATAATAATAACAAAATAGCTATCATTCTTGCGTGCTTACTATGTCCCAGATGATCCGTTAAGCATCTTACAGTTACATAGATATTCTAAAATCTTTTGTATGTATAGATGTGTATGTGTGTGTGAAAGGGGGGCTGTAAGTGTGCACATACCACAGTGTGTATTGGGAGGCAGAATAGCCCTTGTTTTTCCACTGTGCTGTGCATGCCCAGCTAGCTGGCCTCTGAGTGTCAAGGGAATTCACCTATCTCTGCCTTCCATCTTGCCAGGAATGCTGGGATTAGAGACACGTGCCACAACACAGACTTTTGTATGGGCCTTGAGGATCTAAACTCAGGTCATCAGGCTTGCACAGTGAGAGCTTTCGCCCACTGATCCATCCATCACCCTGGTCTCAGATGAATGACCTCATTTAAATTGTCATCACAACATGACGTCACTATAACCCTACTTTACTATAGTTTTCACACAAATGGATTATTCAAAATAGTGAGTTTCCAGTAAATGTGATGAGTTACACAGAGGAGACAGAAGAGTTAAAAATTCAGGTTACACAGATGGTGAACTGTTTCTTCAGTTCCTTAATGTTCTAATGCCCCATGGCAGGGGGCACTGATGGGATGACTTTAGTTTTGAGTATACTCTTGCCCTGAATGACTACTCGTTTTTTAGCTGTGAAGGATGAACATAGCTTCTTTTGGATCAGAAGAGCAGTGAAGCTGATGAAGACCATGTTGGCACATCTTCCTTGTATTCCTTCCCTGTGCCTTTCACCCAACAGAATCTTTCTCTAACTTAATCACACCAACTGTTTGATCCACAGAGGTGCTGTTTCAGGCAATATCCCCCACCATCCCCCCACCCCGGTCAAGTTTACTTTGGCTGGCAGAGAAGTTCTTGATATGGATCAAACAATGGATGTAGTCACGCTTGTAGCAGGAATCTTATTAATAAAATCAAACCTGAGCCAGGTATTGGGGTGAACAGTGGAAGGTCAGAGAGACAGAACAAGCCACAGCTAACCTCACCCAGCCAACTTCTCAGCTGATCTTGTTTCCTCAGACTGGAAGCCTCTGTGTCCTCATATCCGGAATGGCTCTCAGCTGAACTGTGCTGCTCAAAACCTAAAAGCTTAACCAGCAAATGCTTCTAGTTTCTGGTCCTCACGCCTTACATATCTTTCTGTTTTTGCCATCACTCCCTGGGATTAAAGGCGTGAGTCACCATGCTTGGCTGTATCCTTGAACAGATAGATTTCTGTCTCTGGAATGCTAGGATTAAAGGCGTGTGCTACCACTGCCTATCCTAAGTATCTAGTGGCTTTTCTGTTCTCTGACCCCAGATAAGTTTATTAGGGTACACAATATTTTGGGGAACACAATACCACCACACATGCTGGTCAACATAACACTTGGGAGAAAGTGTTTTCACTCTTCATGCTTCTGGATGCGCATGCTTGCCTAGTAGGCTGAATTATCTGCAGTGAACAGTCTGCTGCCTCCACTCAGCACATGCCTAATGCAAGTGCTCCCTGCAGCTCAGCTTATTAAATCTAGGCTCTGGAAGACTCAGCCATTCTGGTTAGGTGGAAAAAACAAAACAAAACAACAAACAAACAAATAAAACAAACAAACAAACAAACAAAAAAACCAAGAACCACTCAGAAGCTGAGAACATTCTGTGTGGAAAAACTGAAATCAAACATTACTAATCTTAGGTGGTCTTCTTTCTATAGATGGCCCCCAACTTGAGGTGCACTTACATTGTAGACTATTTTAAGATGTGTTACATTTGTTTATACTGTGGAATATTTGTTTAATGATGCAAAGATGTGTTGCATCCCTTTATGCTGCATTTGTTTAACTCTGTGAAGCTGTGATTCTTTGCCTGTCTAAAATACTTGATGGTCTAATAAAGAACTGAATGACCAATAGTGAGGCAGGAGAAAGGATAGGCGGCACTGGCAGGCCGAGAGAAAAAAAAAAGAGCAAGAGAACAAGGACAGGAGGATGCTAGGGGCCAGCCACCCAGCCACTCAGTCAACCACATAGTAAGAGTAAGATAAACAGAAATAGAAAAAGGTGAAAGTCCAGAGGCATAAGGGTGATGGGATAATTTAAGAAAAGCTGGCTAGCAATAAGCCAAGCTAAGGCCGGGCATTTATAATTAAGAATAAGCCTCCATATGTGATTTATTTGGTAGTGTGAAGGCCTAGACTTGACTTCACAGGCTCTACCTTAGGGAAAGGGCCACCATCTCAGACCACCTGCTGTACTCAGTTCCAGGAAGGACCTCAGGAATGTGCCATGACAACTCAAACAGATACAGAGCAGTATCCTTCTGCAGACATCCTGTCTGTAGTTTTTGGCCCTTGAAGATATCTAGATAATCCTGTGAGCAGTCCAGATAATCCTGTTCAGGGGGTTGTGGTCACCTGCCAAAATCTAACCCAATGGTTTCAAGTGTGGTTTCACACCCAAAGTCTAGACCAATAGTTTCAAAAAATCACCTTGCACCATATCCCTTCTACCCAGTCCCAAGTTGTCAATTCCCAGCTTGTGGTTTTTCCCTCTAAAAACTCTCTACACCTGGGTTCGTGGCCTCCACCACATTTCCTTCCATCTACTGTGCAGTGGCCCAGGTTGAACCTGAATAAAAGCACCCTTATGTGTTTGCATCGGAAACCAGCTCCTTGGTGGTCTCTGGGGATTTCTCAAAACAGGTACAACAGTAGCTGGGTGGCAGGCCCCCCAAAAGAATAAAAACAATCAACAACATTTTGGCATCTAATGTGGTACTAGAGTAAAAGAAAATCCAACAACATTATATGTTAACAAAATCATCGTAAGTGGAAAATACTGTAAGTTAAGATGCATTTAATATATATAATCTCTTAAATACCATAGCCTAAGCAAGAGAGTATAATGTCAAATACAGGTGGTTTACCCTTGTGATTGTGTGGTTAGCTGGGAACTGCAGCCTGCAGTCGTTACCCAGCATCTTGAGAGTATTGTATCATATAGCCCTTGGAGAAGATAAAAATTAAAAACCTGCAGCAAATTTTCATACTGCTTCCACACTGTAGTAAAAATTTAAAAATTATAAGCCAAACTATTTTAAGTCAGGGACCATCTCTAATAAAGACACTAAAGAAGATCCTGTAAGACATCTAGTTACAGCAAAAAAAAAAAACAAAAAAAAAAACCCTTTGTTGAACTTTAGTGACAAGGAAATCTTAAAATAAAAATAAAAATCAGTTTTCTGATTTCTGATTTTGATTAGCCAAAAACAGAAGGTATAAGAAAGCCCTGGTGAGCCAGACAGTGGTGGCACACACCTTTAATCCTAGCACTTGGGAGGCAGAGGCAGGAGAATCTCTGGGTTCTAGGGCAGCCAGGGCTACACAGAGAAACCCTGTTTTAAGCCAAATTCCAGATGGAAATAAGCCCGGGATTAGATGGGAAATCAGCTGAAGGTTAGACATCTTGTGTGGGATTCTGGGACAATTAGAGGAAGGAACCAATTGCTTAGTCCTGAAGTCTTTCTCTAAGGCTCTCAGACTCCATCTATATTGTACCCGTTTAGCAAAGCCCCCAGAGACCACCAAGGAGCCGGTTTCGGATGCAAGCACATAAGAGTCCTTTTATTCGGGTTCAACCTGGGCCACCGCACAGCAGATAGAGGGAAATGTGGCGACGGCCATGAGCTCAAGTGTAGAGGGTTTTTATAGGGAAAAACCACAAGCTGGGAATTGGCAACTTGGGATTGGGTAGAAGGGACAAGGTGATTTTTTTAAACTATTGGTCTAGACTTCTGGCGGGGAACCACAACCCGCTGAACAGGATTATCTGGACTGCTCAGCAGGATTATCTAGATATCTCCAAGGGCCATAAACCACAGATAGGATCCTGTTAAGCTTTCCTTTCCTGTATAAACAGCAGACAGAGTGTCTGCAGGAGTATCTGGATCCTCTTAAGCTTTCCTATAAACAGCAGACAGGATGTCTGCAGGAGGGTACTGCTCTGTATCCGTTCGAGTTATCATGGCATATTCCTGAGCCTGTAAAATTAAGTCTAGGCCTTCACGATCTCCAACTTTGGTTGAGAAACTGGAAGACAATTGGTAGAGAGAGGGGAAAAGCCATCACTTCGCCTTTTCATGGCAACTAGAATTTAAATTACTGTAATAAGTGAGGCAAAGAGACACAAAACAAACAAACAAACAAACAAACAAACAAACAACCCCCCCAACAATGGCTGAAACAACAAAACATTACTGAGACTCTATTGAACACCTTTCCACTGGCCCAACCTTAGCGCAATCAACGTCCTCACTGAACTGGAAGTCAGAAATTAACAAAATCAAATCCAAAACAACCTCTTTGTAGCTACTCTTCTTCTATGCACAGTATTTAAATTTGAAAATATTTTAGTATCATTGTGTGTGAGTGTCTGAGTGTGGGCATACACATGCTATGGCCAGCACATGGAAGTCAGGGGTCACTTGGTGGGAGTCAACTTTCTCTTCCCACCAAGGGATTCAAGGTTCAAACTCAGGTCCTCAGCTTCATGGTAAGCACTTTTACCCATCTGAGCCATCTTGCCATCCCTATATACAATATTGAGAATACAGTAAATAATGTGATTTGTGAGATAGTAGAAAATGAAAAAATACAACAACAATAAGAAGAAAAAAACCATGGCTGACACATATTCACTATGACCAACATTCTGGGCATTTTATTTAGTCTTTATTATCATGTACTAATTATGGAGAGAAGATCAGAAACCTTACGGACCATGGGAAAGCAAATTTGGCTGTACCTAATGCTTCTGGTTGGAACAAGCTCTTTAAGAGTGTCTCTCACAGCATTGGGATCACTTTGACCTTTAAGTTCCTCTCAACTCATGTCTGTGGCTGCATTCCTGCTGAGCCACACCTGGCCTGGCTCCAGAGCATAGCACCTAGCCCCAATTCATCTTTTGTTTAACCAATACCTTTTGTTTCTCTTGATGCCCTCTATGTGAATCTTGTCTCAGAGTCTCCCAAGGATACAAAGGCCTATGCAAAACTTGGTTCAGGAAACCTGGAAAACCTGAGAAATTGAGGAATTTGCACTTGACATTGTATTGTTGGGAGCTCCTTTCAGGTTGTTTTGAGCATATGGAAATTAACTGGCTAAACTGTAATGGAGAGAAATAAAACTGCCCTAGGCGAAGAGATAGGGCTTCAGTTCTTCGAGGCTGGACCTCTCTGCAGCCATGAAAGGCTAGATTCATTCTTAAGATGTCTCTGAGTCTTCATTCCATGGATCTGTGTGAACCCACACACCTGTGTCACGACATACAGCGACACATGTCTTTTATTCATTATTGCTGATTTTCCGCTTTGTAGGTTTCTCATGAGTCTTTCAAAGATATGAACCCACATCATGTTATAAGATTCCTGAAGTTTGAAAACAAGAACCCATTGAAGTGTCCAGGTGGTCTGTCTGTCTGTCTGTCTGTCTGTCTAACATCTATCTATCCATCTTAGTTAGGGTTTTTATTGCTATAAAGAGACACCTTGACTAATGCAACTCTTATAAAGAAAAAACATTTAATTGGGGTGGCTTACATTTTCAAGGTTTAGTCCGTTATTATTGTGGTATGACATGGTGGTATGGTGATGTGCAGGCAGACACGGTGCTGGAGAAGTTGCTGAGTGTCCTACATCTTGACTTGTAAACAACAGGAAGTGGTCTGAGACACCAGGTGGTATCTTGAGCATATATGAGACTTCAAAGCCTGCCTCCACAGTGACACACTTCCTCCAATAGTGCCGCTCCCTCTGGGGGCCATTTTTTTTTCAAACCACCATTATCTATGTACATCTAGTCTGGTGGACAAAACATAGGGCAGAGTGATAGTAACTTATTTATTTATTTATTTGTATTAAGATCAAGCCTATAGTGTTGTGCATCCGAGACAAGGGCTCTAAAAATGAGCTACAGTGCCAGCCCCAGGACAGTGATGGAAGAGCCGGTTTCTAGTGCTGGCTCTCTGCTCTCTAGCTGAAAGTGTATCACCTCTGTTTTAAAGGTCTTTGTTTGTTATATGGCCTTGCTGGTACAGTTCACAAAGATTTTTCATGAAAATTACATCATTTGCTTGAAAGTCTCTGAGACAGGACAGATAGACCAATGATGTACAACTTGCTCTACAGGTGAGAATACTGGAGTTTAGTCAGATGAAGTGCCTTATTCAAAGCTCATAAAGCCAGCATGCAGAGTACAGATCAGTGCTCAGCTTTACTCCTTAAGGGATCTTTGGTCTTCATACAACACCATGCAGCTTTTGTTAAACACCAAACCCTGTTGACCCTCAGCCCTCAAAGAGAATATTTTTATCATACTTCCTGTGCATAACTCACATTGCCCAGCACATACCTAAGCGCATAGCCATGCTCAGTAGGAGGCCATGGGTCAGTGTTCTCTGAAATCGTGTTGGTGGTACTATGGGGTTTTTCCTGCGCTCTTTGGGGAACTCTTGTTTTCTAAAAAGCTTATAGCCAAGCTAGAATCATGTCAGGCCAGTCTTCAGCTTTCATATACAGGAGTCAGTTTGTACATTGTGTTCCTGCCAGTGATGATTTACGTGAACTTGGTGAAGCTATTTATCCCAGTTACAATTCAGAGAACTTGGTTTTCAAAAGGGGAGAATTCCCACCTTGAGTTTTGAATGTGTAAGCGTGAAAATAACCATCACCACTACTGCCAATGACACAAGACTTACAACTTTGGAAACATACTAGGCATTTGTGAAATGGGTGTCCTCTGAAGACAGAAAGACACCCATCTACACAGAATCCTAGTAGGGCTTTGAATGAGACAATTGACACAGTGTAAATTGGGTTGATAGCTCGGAAGTGGCAGCCAGCAAGCATTTGTTAGTGATGAGATGCCGTATTCAGAGTCTGATCTTGCATTTATTGGGCTGCTCAATGGAGCAAGCAGATGTTCTTGTTCCAGAAGGTTCACTAGCCACACAGCTCCTCAGGTCTCAAGAGCTACATATACAGTGACTTGCCTCTTCCTTCCATCCCTGCTGACTCTTTGCTCACTGGTTTGGCCATGAGGAGCGTTCCATTGGTCCTCGTGGTCTTTGTCTTGCTCTCCTATGTTCCACCAGGTAACATGGATTCCTTTCCTTATGGAATCATGGTGTGGGGTTCTATAAGACTGAGATAAAGACAGCGCTGAGAGACCAGGAATAGAAACAGAGAGGGATATGGGCAGAGAGAAATGGTGTGGGTTGTTGTAGGGAATGGAGAGATGATACCAAGGACACGAACAAGAGATGGCGCTCTTCAGAGAAAAAGCTGGTTCTGAGTTTGGGTCTTGAACATCTGTGGAGCTTGTTGTGGGCAAGACTGGACCAACATTGGCAGGATGGGGCAGAGTAGAGTGCTGAGACTCTTGGAGGACAGACAGGACATGGGGTGGAAGGCAAGCTGTTCCCAGAGGACCTTTGGGGCTTGCCCCTCATGGTTGGCTGTCCACACACCTTTTCATTTATTTAGAAGTCAAGACAAATGCTACAGTGAGAAGAATCTAAAACCTGAGCTAGTTGCCAGAGTGTGTTAATTACTTTGTAGCACAGTGGGATCTTGTAGGGGCATCAGAATGAATAACCAGATTCTGTGCTCCAGACAGAAGGGAGTAATGTGAGAATATGGAGACACTGGGTGGTATTGGTGCATGCCTTTAATCCCAGCACTCGGGAGGCAGAGGCAGACGTATCTCTGCAAGTTCGAGGACAGCCTGGTCTATATAGTGAGTTCCAGGACAGCTAGGACTACACAGAGAAATCCTGTCTTGAAAAACCTTAAAGAAAATATGGAGAAGCCCCCATTTAGTGGTTTTCAGGGGGGAAGGTGTTCGGAAAGCTCCTTTTTCCTACCTCAAATCTTCATATTCAAAAGCTGTCACTTAAGGCCAAGTGTGAAACATTTAAAAGACAGATACTGGGGAACACACTGAGATGGTTGCTGCTCCTGTGTGTGGCCGGATCTCTGGAGACTGCCCCATGTCTCCTCTTGACTCTCTGTCCCCAGAGGGGTGCTCCAGGGCTAGTGAGCACACAACAGGCAAGTGTGCTTCCCAGGAGCATCTGACCATACACTATTGATCATTTGCACACATTGATTCTTTCTGCAGATCAAAGCCCAATCCATGGTTCTATGCTGGCAGCTAGTAGAGACACCAAAGCTTACCATAGAGGAGCAGGATGACCCAGGCTGCACCCAGTCCCATGAACTGCGCCCTACCTCCTGTCCATTATTTCTTGGCTTTCAGGGGTACTTAGGTATTAACATTGCTAGATTTTAGGTATGAGTTTTAGGTACTTCAAGCCATTTCTTACCCATTACCCCAAAGGATACCTCTGAGTACCCTGTCATTAAGCTAGGATGGGCAATGGGGCACTTAACAAAAAGTCATCCAGAAAGGTATTGGACACATTGGAATGGAATTAAAGGCTTCTGAGTTCTAGGCCACTGGTCTTCCTTTCTTCAGACTGAACTTTTGACAACCAAAAGCTCCCTGGGAGATGCTTGCGTCTCCTGGTACGGAGTCTCTGCAGACACCTGGAACTTCTTCTCTGTCTTCTATGTAGAAAATAGCAGCAAATTGAGCCTACTGTGCTGTCCTATGCAGAGAAATGACCAGTGGGTCATGTAACTTTGGACCATGGGAGCTAATGGCTGATAACAGGGCCCCTGAAAGCTGGAGCCAAAGCAACTGGAAGGAGTGTGTAGCCATAGATATGGCAGATATATTTGATTATGTAGAGTTTCTTATTGAAGTGTATGAAGGGCCTGAAGTCTAAATTATCCATGGCACTGGAGGACAATAATTGGGCATTAACCTTTTTCTCCCTCTTTACAGTTAGGAGTGGACTGAATATTTACATAAGACAAATTTTTGATTCATGCTGGCTATTCAAAGGCGTTTGCAAGGAAGAATGTGACAAAGAACAAGAAGAAACTTATAACATTTTGTGTGGCAATCACTTCCTGTGCTGTATAGACCGTAAGGACATGCCCACTCTGTTTGAGAAGTAATTGTGAGTATCTGGGGTCTCCCACTGGTTCCTCTGGGAAATCTGAGAAGCTCAGTTACACTATTAAAATGTTGGCTTTAGCTTGTCAGTGTTTCTGTAGGCTGTGTTTCTTGGTTGCCTTTCTTCAGGAAATACTTTAAATTAAATTCCTTGTCACCAGTATTTTTCTCATTACCCCACAAGGGACATTTCCTAAGGTCCCTTTTTCTAAAGGAAAAGTCCCAGCATCCATTTTTAACCTTATATCAACAGAATTATCCAGTAGTTACTTTTTTTTTTTTTGAGACAGGGTTTCTCTGTGTAGCTTTGGAGCCTTTCCTGGAACTCACTCTGTAGACCAGGCTGGCCTCAAACTCACAGAGATCCACCTGCCTCTGCCTCCCGAGTGCTGGGATCAAAGGCATGCACCACCACCTCCCGGCCATACTTTTGTGGGGCTGCAAGCAGAGTCCAGGTCTCACCCACGCTAAGCAAGGTCTACAACAGAACTAGATCAGCCGCAGCTGGTCCTTCTTCAGATCTGATTTCTACTCTGAAATGCTTTTGTGAATGTAGTCCATTGTGTCATGTGACTGTACTCACCACTCTCAATGGTGTGTAGTATTACGTTGGAAAACTATTCTTGTGTAGTTAAATGATTGTATCTATAGTTTGCAGCTTGGAACTTTTTATAAATGGCGTTGCGACAAACATTGCTTTCTTCCTTCCTTATAGGTCACATTCGGTTTTAGTAGATCAACGTGTAGTTGTGGAAATCTCACCTCTGTCTCTCAAATTGATGATACCGATTTATGTCCTCAACCATGTTGTTACTTCTTATTCTGGATACCAGCTAGTGTTTTCTATCCCCAGCCCTGCTCTGGGGTGTGTATACTAATGATACATAGTAACTGAATTTGTATTTTACCTATGACTAATAAATGTTTACAGAACGGTCAGATGTCCTTGTTTGTGACTGGGGTAGAGCTGGAAGTTAGAGCACTTGCCTATGTATCCCTATTCACAATGTGTTTATTCAAGCTTTAATGTAGAAAATAGGAAAATAAAAGTCACCTGGAAAATACCTAAATTGAAGTATTGACCATGTTGCAGTTTATAACACCCATGGGGATTTCCTACTGCTTAGCGGGACTACATCATTTAAACGTTTCTGTTGGGTGGGGATGTAGCTCGGTTTGCAGAGTGCTTTCCTAGCATGTGTGAAGCCTTGAGTTCATCCCATCAGTCTCTGTTGCCAAACAGTGATGAAGACATAATGATATATTCCTGTTTGTACACACTGGTGGAAGGGTGTGCAACAACTTACCTTATGTATCATCATGGTTGTGTTCTTAATGGCCATGTGTGCTACTGGGGTTGACTCCCCAATTCTGACAGACTGATTCTGGTAATCCTGCCTCTCCATCAGCCTCACCTGGCTGTGGGAAGGGCCCCAGGCCATGCAAACAACCCCCTCCTCCCCAGTATATGTTTTTGGCAGAGGAAAATTTACATAGAATATTCTCTGTGGGAAATAACTGTTCAACTCTAGGACAAGCTTAATCTTTTTTTGTTTTCTCTAACTTGAACTATTCTGCCATTTACTTCCTCTCTCATCTCCCTGGTAAACTGTTGCTCAGGCTTTGAGGCCATTCAGACGCTTTTGGTTTTCTGCCAAAAATTTTCCTTGGGAACTCTGACTCAGTACAAATCTTATCACACTTGCTTTTGAAACTCTGACAGATTCCATCATCTGCTTTCCTACCCCCACCTCATCTTGAATTCTTTAGCACCTCAAACCCATTTTAAAATGCCAGTTCAAATCATTCCAGGGTTCTGGAGCCTATCATGCATGTCTCATGATAATCCTTCCCCATCACGGGCCTCAGCAAAGTAACTGAAGTCCTCTACCACTCACGTCCCCATGAGTTAACTTGGGTCTCTTGCTCTACAGGCTAGGTAAACTGGAAATCAAACACAGCCTCTTGTCTTTTCGGCAATGCCCACCCTTCCTGGGGACCACAGGCAGCACTAAGCAAGTGTCCCAACGGCTTTTGTAACCAGTCCTCTCTCACGTTAGATCACATTACACAGCTTTGGTCTCAAGGAAGGGAAAGCAGCCACATCTCTCGGTTTCTCTACTTCTACAGTCCTCAGACGGATCCCATCGGTCCCCATGCCCCATGACCTCACGGGCCACGCTGCGAGGGGCTCCCTCATGTTTGTTTAAAAGCCTTCTTCAATTCGAGCAGCTCAGATGCAGACTCTTGTCCGATTATAGTTTCCTATACTGGGCCATTATCGAGGCCCTTGTATACATATGGAATCATAGATTTTATGTCTACAAATTTGTGTGGTAGACTCCATTTATTAAAAAAGCATGACACACACTCTCTCTCTAGAGAGCATTCTCTGCTTTAGTGAGTGGATAAAACAAAAGTTGGAACAAGGAGAAAGTCAGACTTCTCTTTCTCTGCACCACTGTGTGAGCAGGAATGTGTTAGGTGTCTCCATGCCACCCTGGGATGCTTCACGTGCAGATGACTTGACATTGGTTGCATGTCCTCTCCCTCACAACAGAAATCATACACTTGCCACTTCAGCAACCAGCCGTAACCTCCAATACCATGTGGGAAAGGCAGCCACATTGGGATTGCGCTCATGACCGCTTCACCCTCAAACAGATCAATCTTAGCTACACGCCTTACCGCCCATCGTCGGGGCCATGCAACTGCTCTGCTTTACCCCATCTTTGCTTTTTTGTCTGTCCGTGCTCAGGCTTTAACTGTGCTGTGGGACATTTTCTAGGGATATATGAATAGGTATCTGTCTTCCCCAGAGAGGGCACCAAAGACACAACCAAGAGATGATTCTACCCAAGTTTGTCTTGACAAACCAATGAGTTTATTGGAGTTACTTATGGGGTGAGGTGTGCACAGACCCTCAGGCAGGTACATCATTGAGAAGCCCGTTCCAAGATGGGTGGTGACTCATGAAAGATGCATTCCTGCAGCTTCCTGCAAAACTTGCGGAGAGCTCAACTAAAGCATCTCCTGGAATGTTTACTGCACATGTGACCTTGGAGACAGGCTTTGTGAGTCTCATAATTTTCTAAGCTTCCAGAGCCTTGTAAGCTTTATGACCTCTCTGTTTATGTTACATTAGCTAGTGCTACTATTAATGGATGTTTTCTAGGAATATAGTTGACCTATTTATCTGGTAACCTTACTGAACTCATTTTTATTATTTTTTATTTTTTGAGACAGAGTTTCTCTGTGTAGCTGTGGCTGTCCTGGAACTCGCTCTGTAGACCAGGCTGGCCTTGAACTCATAGAGACCCACCTGCCTCTGCCTCCTGAGTGCTGGGATTAAATGCTTGTCCCACCATTGCCAGGTGTGAACTCATTTCTTAATTTTCATAGTTGTTTTCAATAGATGCCTTGAGATTGTCAAATAGCTAATCACACACCTTAGACAAGAGACTTTTCTTTGTATTTAATTGATGGGCTCTGACTTTTCCTCCTCATCACACTGACTAGTAATCGCCCCAGTAGGACACTAAGAGTTTTGAGAACAGGTATTTCTTCTTAGCTTTTAACTTTTTCTTTTTCTTTTTATTATTTGTGTGTGTGTGAGTTTTGCCTGCATGTATGTCTATGCACCATGTGTATGCAGTGCCCAAGGAGGCCAGAGAGGGCGTCAGATACCCTAGAATTCAAGTTACAGATAGTTGTGAGTCACTATGTGGGTGCTGGGAATAAACCCTGTCCTGTGGAAGAGCAGCCAGTGCTCATAACCTCTGAGCCATCTCTGGAGAGACGCCCTCTTGTCTTCTTTTTGATTCTTGTGGCAATGCAGTATTTCACCATTAAACATAATGTTAGCTGTGGTTTTTGTTTGTCTGTTCTTGTTGTTTGTTTTTAAATCGCATTGAGGAAGCTGCCTTCTCCACCTAGTTTCTAAGAGTTCTTAGCCTGAGTTATTTTTCTTTTCTTTTTCCATTTATTTATTTATTTATTTATTTATTTATTTATTTGTTTATTTAATTTGCCTGAGTTATTTATATACTTATTTCTGCTAAACAGAGTCTGTCACTCACAAGTGGCACAAGCACTATACACTGGCAGACATGGCGCTTCACACAGATGCCATCACTTACCCATCTGTAATTTATGTTGAAAAAAACTAGAAGGGAACGACCTTGGAGTAACTTGAGGAGATGACAGCTGAAGTTTGAGTTTCTTGAGATGTAAGTTATTTGGTGATAAACACATTATCTCCATAAATATTAGACAGTAGGAAAGATATTTCCCCATATCTATCACTTATGCTGCCTTCATATTAATTATTTGTGTGTGTGTGTGTGTGCGCGCGCGCGCGCGCAGGAGCACCATGGTACATGTGTGGAGGTCAGAGGACAACTTGTGAGAGTTGGCTCTTTCCTATTTTTTTTAAAAGGATTTATTTTATTTTTTCATGGGGTGGGGGAGCACAGGCTCTCCTGGAGCTGCAGTTACACGTAATAATTGATTGGTCCTTTGAAAGAACAGCAAGAGCTCTCAACCATTGAGCTGCCTCTCCAGCCCCTTCTCTCTCCTTTCGCAATAACGGATGGAACCCACGTCGCCAAGTTTGGAACAAGCGCCTTTATCCACTGAGTCATCTTCCTGGCCCTATTTATGTCACTCACGTCTTTAATAGTTTGCGGTGACAGTTACTAATGTCTAAATTGTTGCTTCCGTGGTTTCTTTGGCCTTGGAAATCATGCTTACATATTTTTATGGCTCTGATCTGAAATGTTCCCCAAGGGCTCATCTGTTGAAAGCTTAGTCTTCAACACAATTAGAGGAGTACTTAGCTAGTGAGGACTCTTACATCATTAGTCCAGCATGTGCTCCTGAGTTGATGGGTTTTGGGGAAGTGAGGGAAACTTTGGAGATGGGCGCCAGTTGAAGGGCGCTAGTCCTGACTGAGCATGCGCCAAGGACTACATACCGCCCCAGGCATCCTCCTCACAAACTCATCTCGTTACTACAAGGTTGGCAGCTTTGCTCTGTCACGTGCTCCCTGCCCTGGTGTTCTGCCTGGTCCTGTTCCAGGAGCAAGGATCCACATGACTATAGACTGAAATCTTTCGTGAGTTAAAATAAACATTTCCTCCCCTAAGTGGCATTCCTTGGGGATTTTGCCACAGCAAGGAAAGCTAGTATGTTAATACGGGCATCTTCTATGCTTAACTACACCTGAGAGCCAGTTACTGAATGTTTTCTAGATTAGAAAGACATTTAAAACTGGAAAGGTCAACTTACCTGTGAGTTTGCATCTGAATCCTTCCTCGTTAGAACTCTAAACAAGGACTCTGAAATAAAAATGAAGGTGTATTAAGGGCTTACTGGTTTTAGAGTCAGCCAGTAGAGCTGTTAAGCTTCCGTGAAAGACCGCTGACCCAACTCATCATGCCATGTATGTGGCTCACTCGATTTTTAGCCCAATTACTTTAACTACTAAGACTCGCTTGGAAGCCTAGGGCTAAAATGGAAAAAGGTTAGATCGTTGTCTTGGTTAAACAATAAGAACGTTGGAAAACACTGACTGAAAGAACGTCCTCAGAGACACACCACATCCATGTCCACCCACCAGAGTCTCTCTAGTAGTCAATATACAAGTTTAAATGACATTTGAAGATAGGAAGCTTGCTATGAAGTATCTGGGACCGTCTGCCCTTGGGCTAGAAACCTTGCACAATGGAAATTGGGAAAGCTGAGCGGCGGGAGAGGAGTTTGTCAACACTATGGAGGGGAAACTGCTAAAGGTCAGATTGAAATTTACTCCTGTCCCAGGAGGCTGAACGCGGTGCCGACCCTATGACTTAAGTATTAAAAAAAAAATCTACAAAAATTAGACTCCCCAACTCTAAACTCATCCAACAAATACATATTGGTAAATGAGTTAAATATATAGTCATCAAAAAGAAATCCAAATGACCAATAAAATTCTGAAAAATGTTCAGTCTTTTTATCTGTCAGGAAAATGAAAAATCAAAACTACATTCCAGGGGCTGGAGAGACGGTCCGTCCACTACCTGCATTTCTGGTGCAGAGGACCCTGGTTTGATTCCCAACTTCCTTAGTGTCTCACAACAGTAATTCTGGTTGTACAGGGGCCGGCTCCCTCTTCTGGTTCCCACCAGCTCCTGCACCTAAGAGGTGTATATAAACTTAACTGCAAGCACAACGCACATTCACCACTCACATTTAAAAAATAAATTCTTTAAAAAATGATTAAAAGGTCTCCAGATCCCATCTCACTCGTGTCAGGGTGGCTATCATTAAGCAGTCGTACAGCAGTGGGGGGTGGGGCCGCGGGAGCCGGGGACAGCTGTGAGCGTGGGCCTTGGGAGGAGGCGGCGCCCGGCTCTCACCACGATGGCCGGGCTGCAGGCGCTGGTGCAGCGGGTGCTGCGCGCGCTGATGTGGCGGGCACTACAAGCCCTGCTCTGCCGGCACCACTCGCTCATCTCGGCGCTGCGCGTGCGCCCGGGCACCTGGAGCTGGATCCGATGGCTCCCCAAGCCTCTGACGAACCGTGGGCACTCTCGTCGCAGTCCGCACCGGCACCTGCACCGGCGCTCGCACTCGTACTCGCCGGGGGACCCGGCACTGGCCATAATGTACCCCGAGCTGCGCTGGCGCGCGGACTGCCGGACCCTGCACAAGCTGCCCGTGCACCTGGGTCTGCTGATCACGGAGTTAGAGCACAGCTTCTCTGACGTGGCGAGCATCGTGGTGTGGTGCGTGGCCGTGGGGATCTCCTACGTCAGCGTCTACGATCACCAAGGTATTTTCAAGAGAAATAATTCCAGACTGATGGAGGAAATTTTAAAACGACAACAGGAACTTTGGGGCTTAGATTGTTCCAGACACTCAGCAGAGTTGGCAGATGGTAACGGCAAAGACGATCTAGTTTTAATCTGCCGGTCGGCAGTGCAGGTGCTGTCCCCAGAAGACGGGAAAGCAGACGTTGTGAGAGCCGCCCAGGACTTCTGCCAGTTGGTGGCGCGGCACCAACGGAGAGCCACGGATCTGAACGTGGATGTGTTCGACCGCTTGCTTCGTTCCCACGGCTTCCCTGATCCGGATTTAGTACTGAAGTTTGGTTCTGTGGACAGCACATTAGGCTTTCTCCCCTGGCAAATCAGACTGGCTGAGATCGTGTCCTTACCTTCTCACCTGAACCTCCATTATGAGGACTTCTTCTCCGCCCTTTGTCAGTATGCGGCGAGTGAACCGCGTCTGGGAAAGTAGTGGTCCCTGTTTGCGTCCCCTTTGGAAAAAGGACCCGAGGGACTCTGATGTTTACAAAGTACCTATAAATACCCTGTGCACACCTAGTTCACATTCCTCATAATTTATCAGCAGACACAAAGAATGTCTTACTCGAGTGTGTGTGTGTGTGTGTGTGTGTGTGTGTGTGTGTGTGTGTGTGTGTGTGTGAATAAACCAGGGAGGCAGCAGGGAATGGAATAACAGAGGATGTGAGCCTTCAGATTTAAAGGTCTCAGCCGGTACAACTTTCCTGATTTTGTGAAGTATAGGGAGTGATTAAAACTGGTCGTTTGGAGTGGGATGAGGGTAATTTTTATTCAGTTTATCCTAGTGACCAAACTTTAATTTTTAAGAATAGTATATTGACTTACTAAACAGGACTATTCTCATTTTGAGGGCGATTCAGAGGAGCAGAATCCTGTACTCACATGTTGAAAGCTTGCTTACATTCAGAACATCTCTCCTCAGATTTCTGGCCATTTCCTTTTGCGTTATTCTGGTAAGCAATGTGACTTTGGAGTACTGATTTGGTGCCTGTGTTCTGGGTTGTGAAGATCATTCGAAAAAGAAATCGCTCAGTATTGAAGTGCCGAAGATAACAATTTCAAATGTTGAATTATGCAGTTAAAAACTAAATAAATAATCGTCTTAGAGGTGGAAAATTTCCTAAAAAGACAGTTTTGATGCCTTTGCTGGTGTGAAGAGCAGCGTGCCACATGGTACCCAAAAACATTTCTATTAGCTTTTTATTTAAAATGAACATTTGAGAGAAGCTACCAAGGCAGCACGTCCCTCTAAGGGAGCCGGTTCCTCCTCCGAGTAGTTCCTGGGTTTCTCCCCATCCCCAGTAAATCTCAATAACAACTTTGCACAGAGGACTGAGCAGGACGGAGGTCTGTCTGTGTCACTGAAGTCTATGAAAATAACTTAACTTGATCATTTGTGTTCTCTGGTGTCAGAGAACAGCACTGGCCCTACTGTTTTAAGAATAAGTCAGTTCTTAACAGGGATTTAATGTTTTCCCCATACTGCTCACGTTTTGATGGAAACCACTCTTTATATGTAATGGGCAGTTTTCAGAAAGTGCTTACCAGCACGAGTCATGTACATTTAGTGTGGAGCCGTTTAAATATCAGGCCCCAGAAATCTGAAAAACAACAAAGACAACTGGGTTTGCAAAGTGGGATCTAGAATAGCATCTCAGACTCTGAGGGGAAGAATGTGTTTTCACTTGGGATTGCAAACCCCATTTATGATGTAAAAAAAATACTTATAATAGAAATTATTAAAATGAAGTTTGGTCTAGTGATATTACTTTACACTTAAGGTTTTGGTACAAATTCTTTTTTAAAAGGTCTTAATTATTGCCAGAATTTTGTGTGCGGCTACAACATATGTGAACATTATCAGAAAAGCCCCCTTTTCTGGTGTCCCATGCAGCGATCTATGTTCCATTGGTTTTTATTCTCCCTAGGGAGGTTAACTTAAGAAAATTCAGTGCTTTTCATTAACATGATATACATGTTCTCAATGGACCTTTTGGAGTTGGTATGGCTTTAGTGAATTAAACTTAGCTTAACTGGAGTAAAGGAATTTAAGATTTGTTAGCCGGACATGGTGGTGCCCACCTTTAATCCCAGCACTTGGGAGGCAGAGGCAGGTGGATCTCTTTGAGTTTGAGGCCAGCCTGGTCTACATAGTGAGTTCCAGGATAGCCAGGGCTACACAGAGAAACCATGTCTCAAACAAACAAAAAACAAAAACAAAACCCCCAAACAAACAAACCAAGTATTTAAAATGAAGTTAAATTGCCCATCAGAACAGAACCAAAATCCCAAGTCTGTTGTAGTCTTAGGAAGAATTGCCTCAGCAAGTAACTAGGGTCTGCATTTCAATGTAAGCATTCTAGAACCTTCTCACGTGATTGCTAATGCAATCTGGACAACATGAAGTGTACTGTTCATTCTGTAATTCTCGTCAGGATCATCACAAGCTGTACATCATCAAAACCCCTTGGAGCTTCCTACTCACCGATGGCATCTTGGAGTGTGTAAAGAAGTCGGAGGGTTTGAACTCATTCTGAAGCTGGACTGTGGACTGCTTCTTCAAACTGACTGGCTGTTGCTTGAAGTTGAAAAGCTGATTAAAATGTGAATAGCAAATTCTGGTACTTTGTGACTGAGTCTCGAATGCCTGTCTCTGACAAGAAAATGCTACAATATTAATGAACAGGGCCAAATAAATGGTGCATATCTATAATTCAGTCTTTGAATGTATGCTAATTAGCTCCTCCCATCTCTGTGATGGTTCCACTCTTAGAATCAGTGAAGTTTTTGTGATACTTGGAGTGGAGATTTTGACAACATGTAAACAGTGTATACAGCAGGTTTTTATGATTAAGGAATCAAATTTATTGAATTTTATTAATAAAAGTTGAAATATGTATAAATGAAAAAATCAATAAAAGAATATACTTTCTTCATGGACCATAGTGGCTATGTGAATATTATATTTATTCTAAACAGGGACCGCAGGACTGTTTATTTATTTTGCTTCTTTTTTGAGACAGAGACTTTTTTTTAGCTAGTATGTTCTTTTCTGGAGCATATTCTCATTTTCACCATTTGCAGTCTTACATAGTTTATTCTTTATTTAAACCAAAAGGGTCAGCTTCACCTTTGCCAGAACTGTCAAATTCCACAGTGACTAACAGCTGAATTTTCACTGAATCTAGAAATGATGACTTACATTTTGAAGGCATTTAAGAATGACTTGGGCAGTCCTTATAAGGGAGGAGATTGAAAGGTGAGAAGTGTGACTGGCCTAAGCACAGTGTTCACTTTTGAACATGAGTCCCAGCTGGAGACAGCTTTATACCTGCTGCTTTCGTCTAAAACCAGGACCCACCAAAGGCTGCGCTCTGACTCTGGGATCTGCCTTTAACAGAAGTGACTGTAAGACAGTCTGAAGGAAAACCCAGGGCCTTTGTCAGCACTCACCCAAGATTCTAACTGATAGCTGTGAATGGAGGAAAGTTATGGAAAAGGAGAATGTGAAAATTTTCTGGAGGCTTAAAAGCATTTACTATAAGGATTAACAACATTTGAGAAAATTAGAGGGTTCAGAGAAATAAAAATCAAGAGGCCTTGATTACATTGTGATGACCATCCTTCCAAGATTTTCTTTTATTTTAGAAACGCATGACACTCTGTCAGTGGGATGAAAAGGATTCTTTTAACCAAGAAAGAGAGAAACCAAACAGCAAATGCTGGGAAGGTTGTGGAAGAAAGGAGCTTCTATGCTCTGCCAGGGGGAATAAACTAGTGCAGCTGCTCTGGAAATCAGGCCAGAGGCCCCGCAAGACGCTAACTTGTGATTCAGCTGTTCCACTCCCTGGGGCTGCGCCTTACGGAATCTAAGTCAGCAACACACAGAGATATTGCACGTCCTTGTCCACTTGCAGAACTAGTCACCATAGCTGTGACACAGATCGACCTAGATGCCCACCAAGAGATGAATGAATCAACACCATCTACATCCACAATGAAACTGCAGACAACCATTAATAAAACTGAACTTCTGTACGAGATGGTGAAGTAGCGGCTGCCTCTGTGTGAGCTGGTGAAGGAGCGCGTCAGAACAAGACAAAAGAAGACCACATTACAAAGAGAGAAGGAGAGGAAGTGCATCTGAGAGCCATGAAGGGAGTTGGGGGGGGGTGGTTACTGGAAATGAGCAGAGAAAATAATGCAGGACACTTAGAAGCAAGCCAAACAGGGTCAGCCAGATAGTTGTCTGGCAGAGGGAGGGGAGACAGAAGCCGCTTCCAAAAGGTGAGCCAAACGAAAGCCGTGTAGTCCTATCTCAATCAGCCACAGCCCTCAAAAGCCTCAGATCCGGCCTCAGAGGTTTCAGTGAGAAAATGATTCATCTGCCAGGTCGGTCAGCAGTGGATGGAACAGCAAGGGGGTGTTTTGTGAGATAACTGTATGTTAACAGCTGGGCCTGATGGAGGACCCAAGATTAGGGAACATCCACAGGCAAAGGAATCTCAATTTGGCCTGCCATACTTCTGGGAGAAGAAGGGCCCAAGTGAGGCAGTCATGGAGAGCAAGAGGGCTGCAAGAGGGGAGAGCCTGGCTTAATCTAGCCGTGTATGAGGAGAGAGAGAGCTCTGCCTGCAGTGGCCAGGAACAGATCTCATCAACTGAGAATTACCCTGCAGTTATATAGCTCTGAGTCTGAGGGTCAGTGTGTGGTTAAACTTCTGGAGCAACCTGTGGGTTACTGCTGCAAAGCCTGACTGGGGGGTGGGCTACAAGACACCCCTAACTGCATCCTTCCTGCAGGGTGATTATAATGCAAGAGGTGCTCTGCCTGTACTGATCCCAGTGATGTGGCTGTTTCCCACACAGCCAGTACACTTGAGAGAAATCTTAGCTGAAACAGTCACACCTATGGGTACCATCTGGGGAGTCTTGCCCAACCCACAGGATGAAAAGCCAAGTGCGGCCAGCAGAGGCCTCTGATACACAAAGAAAAACTACTGCCACAAAAAAAAACATCTCTGGTGGACATCAACCTCTCTCGTTCAGTACAGACTAACGAACCATAGGCAAGACAGCAAGTTCAACTAACCCTCTCCCTATACATAATAGCCTAGCACAGACCGCCCCCCCCCAACACACAGTTTAGCCAGAGTTGTTAAAGACCTACACAGTGAAGCTATAAAGAACTGAAAAATAAATTTAAGGACGCATTAGAAGGAAAGAATTAGTTCAGCAGAATTAATATTGTTAGAAGGCATTAGCAAATTGTCCTATAGATCCAGAGAGGTAATTGCTCTTTTTTCACATCCTCCTCCTCCTCTTTCTTTTTCTCCTCCTTCATCTTCCTCCTCTTTCTTTTGAGGTCTCACTGTGCAGCCTTGGCTGACCTGGAATTTGCTATGTAGACCAGGCTGGTCTCAAACTCATAGAGATCCATCTGCTTTTACTTCCTGAGTGCTGGGATTAAAAGAATGCTCTACCACTTCTGGCTGATACTTGTATTCTTTTTTTTTTTTCGAGACAGGGTTTCTATGCGTAGTTTTGGTGCCTGTCCTGGAGCTTGCTCTGTAGCCCAGGCTGGCCTCAAACTCACAGAGATTCGCCTGGCTCTGCCTCCTGAGTGCTGGGATTAAAGGCGTGCACCACCACCGCCCGGCCTATACTCGGATTCTTTAATGGCTCAAATTCTATTATGGCTGATCCCAGGCTGCTTGCTGCCAGGAACTCAGTAGTCACCAAACATAGCTCAGAGCCCTAGAGCCCTGATTGCTGCTCCACTGGGGCCCTCCAGTTGCTCTATCTGGCTTTGAGACCTTGGACTAGTCCACACTGTCAGGAGAAACTTGTTCCAGGCTCCTTGACCAAATAGATAAAGACACCAGGTGGTAACAGAGATACAAGACCTGTGAGAGAGGCCATATCCCCAAATACCAGATAAACAGAGGAAACCCACATCTTAACCCTGCTGTGAGTTAGCCCCCTCCTGAACATTGCAAACACCTCTGCTGAAAGAAGAAAGGTGATTGGAACAAAAAAAGAAAAGAAAGAAAGGGAGGAAGGAAGGAAGAAAGAAAACTCAACCAAAGAGCTAATTCTAGACGCACAAACCCCAACGCAGAAATAAAAACAAGCGAAAGAATTTGTCATCCCCAGAACAACACAAATCCCATGGTAGTGTGTTGTAATGAGAATAACCTAGAAGAATGCCCAGACAAAGAATTAAAAAACATTCCAACCCAAAGAAGATAAAAAACAAAGAAATGGGTGAAATGAAGAAAACCCAAACTGAAATGATGTTGAAAACGGAAAAACAACAAACCAACAAAAAACCTCAGTGGACAGTCTCAGCAACAAAAAGAATCATGTCAAAAACAGAGAGGGATGGATTTAAGACAAAGAAAAGGCACTGGATCACTCAGAAAAGTTCAGTGAGGGGAAAAAAAGATGAATGGAACATGGGAAACTTCTCGGACATCATGAAAAGGCTTAGCCGCACATTATGGGCATAAGAGAAGAATATCACAGTGAAGGCATAGAAAACATCTCCAATGAAATCATAGAAGAAAATTTCCCAAATCCAGACTGAGATGCTTATCCAGGTAGAGGCCTAGAGAACTCCAAACAGACAAGACCAGAAAAGAAATTCTCCATGACGTATTATTGTTAAAACATTGAAAGCTGGTTTCTTACAAAGGTATTAGATAACACTGGACTCCTTGACAGAAACCTTTAAAGCCAGAAGGGCCTATAAGAGTGTAAAAAGATCACAAAACACATTCTAATTTATGTAATCACCATGATAGCTCATTATAGGTAGTATTCACTATAATTTTAAATTTATTCTTTGACAACTTCATACTTGTATATAATACGTATTGATCATATTCACCCCACTCCTTTCTCGTATCCTCTACCCCTCCCGCTGAGCCCTTCTCCTTCCCAATACTTCTCATCATACTTTTATTTTCTCTTTTCTTCCTCTTCTTCCTCTTCTTCTTTTAAATACCCACTGAGTTTGATTAGCATTGCCCAGGCCAACCTTGTATACATGATGGAGTATATAGTTGAAAACACAATCTAGTAAAAAAAAAAAATTACAGACGTGAAAATAGACTGTAAGATGTGATAAAACATGTATTTATTTCAATGTGGCCATGTAAGCATGAAATTCCTTTTACTCATCATACCATTTATTCTTAGGTGGGCAAGGAACTTTGAACTACTTTGGATGTCTTTTCCTAAGAAGATGAGTTCAGCTAGTCACCACAGCCTTTTCTTCTTCGCTTCTCCGTTCTTCGCTCCACAGCAGATGGTCCAGTCCTCACAGTATTTGATGGCGTATTCGGTGGGGTTGCACTTCATTCTGCAGTGGCGATGCTCCGAGGAGCACCCCTGTCCCTCAAGGAAGCCCCTGGCTTTGAAGAGAGAAGACGAAAATGTTTCACTGTATCGCTCATTTGTTGCTACTTTTAAAAAGATTCAGCCGGGTGGTAGTGTTGCACACCTTTAATCCCAGCACTCGGGAGGAGGCAGAGGCAGACGGATCTCTGTGAGTTTGAGGCCAGCCTGGGCTATAGAGTGAGTTCCAGGAAAGGCTTTAAAGCTATGCAGAGAAACCCTGTCTCAACCCTCCCCACGCCCCCCCCAAAAAAAAAAAAGAAAAAGAAAAGATTCATTTCTACTACTTTAAAAATTTCTGCATGTGTGTATGTCTGTCTGCCATGTGTGTGAATGTCCATGAACTCCAGAAGAGTGTTGGATCCCCTAGAGATGGAGTTACAGGTGGTTGTGAGCCACCTGACGTGAGCGCTTGAGAATTAAACTCGGATCCTTTGCAAGAGTAGTATCTTAACTGCTGAGTCATCTCTCCAGCCCCTCTATTTGTTATTTTTAGTATTACTTTAAGTTTTGAAATTTTACTTGATATGTTTTGCCTGCACATATATTTGTGCACCACGTGCATGCCTGATGCCCACGGAGGCCAGAAGAACTGTCAGATCCCCTAGAACTGCAGTTACACATGATTGTGAGCTGCATGTGGCTTCTGAGAATATGAAGTCCGGTCCCGCACAAGAGCAGCCAGGGCTCTTAACCACCAACATACCTCTCTAGTCCCTTCTATTTGTTATTTTTATCGTTAGAAATAGTTTATGATTTAAGAAAAGAAAAAAGAACCTTCCCAGAATGTAAGAAAAACAGCATTAAAATGAATGCAAAAGAAGGCAAGAAGGTGATAAGTACAGGTAGATGATAATTTCTTCTGGAAAGAGCGGGCAAATGAAGCAGCCACTGAGAAGAGGCAGAGAACTATTTACTATACATTTCTGCCTATGGTGCAAAAAAAAAAAAAAAAAAAAAAAAAGCAGGTTAATTCCTGAAGCAAAATTATCTCAAATGTGCTGATAGTGGCTACATTATGGGATCAGTCTATGTGCTCATCCACAGATGAACAGATAAAGAAATGGATCGAGCTATAAAGAAGGATGAAACATGTCATCTGCAGGAAAATAGATGGGACTGAAGATCATCACAGTAAGCAAAACCATCTGGACCAGAAAGAAAGCATAGAATGTTTCCTCTTTTTTCCTTCTTTGGATTTTGAAACAGAATCTTACTATGTACCCTTGAATGGCCTGGTACTTATCATGTAGCCCAGGCTATCTTTGGACTCACGCCAATCCCCTTGGCTCAGCCTCCCAAGTGCTGAGATTTCAGGTATATGTGTCATCATGTTTTCTGTCGTGTGGAATCTAGAATAAATGAAAACATCTAAGTAGGATGGAGACTATCAGAGAAGAGGGAGGAAGAGCTGGGGAGGGAGATACAGGAACGGGAGGATGCTGGGTGCCGGTGGACACCTTTGGAAGAGCTGGTCCTTTTTTCCAGCTTTTAAAAAATTTGTTATTATTATTATTATTATTAGTTTATCAAGACAGGGTTTCTCTGTGTAGCCCTGGCTGTCCTCGAACTCACTCTGTAGACCAGTCTGGCCTTGAACTCACAGAGATCCACCTGCCTCTGCCTCCTGAGTGCTGGGATTAAAGATGTGTGCCACCGCACCTGGCTAACAAATCTTAAATCCCTTTACTTCAATTAAGCTAAATTTAATTCACTAAAGCCATACAAAACCCAGAAGGTCTATTAAGGACTGACTGATCATGAGCACCTTCACATGTATGATGACATGTTTTTAAATTATTTAAAACTATTGAGGCTGGCCTGTCTGTACCATGACCCTGATATTTAATTTAATGATACAGACAGTGTGTCCAATAAAATATTTTAAGACAACCATCTGGAGGGTGGGAGAAAATATTTGCAAACTTACATCTGACAAGGACTTAGGGCTGAAATACCTAAAGAACTCACAACTCAATAATAAAGATAAAGAAAAAAACAATTAAAAGTGGGCAAAACACTTAAACAGATGCTTCTCCAAGAAAGGTCTAAAAAGTGACCAAAAAACACTAATGAAAAATGCAGCCGTCATTACTGATAGAGAAAGTAAACAATAATTACAACGGGATATCACTTCGCCTCCATCATACAACTGTAATGAAGAACAGAATGACAGACACTAGCAGGTGCTGACCTTGCGCACCACCGTGGGAATGTGAAATAGGGCAAACAGCCTTGGAGTGTGGCAACTCCTCAAAAACACAGAATACCCACACAACCCAAGGGTTCAATTCCCAAGTTTACGCCCAGGAGGACTGGACATGTCCACATAAAACTCGGGTACAAGTGTTCATGGAATCACTCTTAATCTGAAAGCAGGGCAGCTAATTCACCAATTGATAGCAAACGTACAGTAGTCATGCAGTATAATTTTTTTTTTTAGAAATTAAAAAATTAGCAAGGCAGTGGTGGCACACGCCTTTAATCCCAGCACTTGGGAGGCAGAGGCAGGTGGATCTCTGAGTTTGAGGCCACCCTGGTCTATAGAGTGAGTTCCAGGGCAGCTAGGGTTACATAGAGAAACAGTGTCTCAAAAAACAAAAACAATTTTTAATTAATTTTTAGTAGACACTCTATTGTTCTTTTAAAATTATATATATATATATGTATGTTTTGTCTGCATATATGTCTATGTACCACATGCAGGCAGTGCCCTTAGAGGACAGAAGAGGTCATAGGACCTCCTGGAACTGGAATTACAGATGGCTGTGAATCACCATGTGGGTGCTGGGAATCGAACTCTGGTCCTCTTGAAGAGCAGCCAGTGCTCCTAACCACCGAGCCATCTCCTCAGGGCAGTGAAACAGTTTTCAGTAACAGAAGGAATGACATACAGTGATGGAACTTAGAAACATTGCTCTGAGTGGAGGAAGCCAGACCAAAGGGCCACAGGTCATATTGTTATGTCTATATTCAAGGTCTGTCGTGGGAGAGACGTCCAGGGCGTCAGGAGAGAGGGGAAAGATGCGAATATTTTAGAATAGTGGTGATGGCTGCATAACTTACTAAATATACTGAAACTGCTTAAGGACAAACTTAAACAGAGTAACTTTTATGGTGAATTACATCTCAATACAAATAGAAAGAAACACTAATGGTCAAGGAAATCTTTAACTGTAGCTAGTAAAATGTACTTTAGGTAGTGTGTGTATTTGAAAAGACAAATCAATAGACATTAACGTAAAGCCAGGCATATGTGTTTCTTATATAATACTGGTAGTTTTTGAACTTAATTTGGAAAGATTAAATTGATGATTTAGCATGTGGTTAATAAGGTGAAATTGTCAGGGGTAAGCCCCCAATGCTGACAATGTCACGTGCCTGGGTCACAGGACATAGAAGATGGAGCTGGAACAGTGATGACGCTTCCTCCTGCTGGCTTGCCCTCAGAGCACAGAAAGGTGTTGTGCGGGCTTCCAGGGAAGGTTGTCACCAACAGTCTTGCTCAGCTGTAAGCTCCGTGTACCATACAGACAGCCCTTGGGTGCATCAGCAGCAAGCCTGCCACACAGACAAACAACCACTTGCAAATGAGATTTGATCCTGATCCACAGGAAGTCTAGTCCTGGGAACACATCTGGTGCTGCAAACCTGGTCAAAAGCAAGCCAGTGGCTGGGGAGATCATAGGCGCTTGTGGAAGGGCTGCTGTTGTTTTGCTAATGGACATGACAGATCCATCAACACCCTCTAAGCAGCTGCTTGTACCCATAGGGCAGCGAGGTTGTCAGAGCCTGTCAGAGAAGCTCCTCTCTGCACTGGGCATCAGTGCCTGCAAAGGTGGTCTCCGTGCGGTCTAATGAGACTCATTGGATCTCTCTCTCTCTCTCTCTCTCTCTCTCTCTCTCTCTCTCTCTCTCACACACACACACACACACACACACACACACACACACACGAAAGGAAGGAAGAGAAAAAGGCAAAACGACAATAACAACAACAGACATAAATGGAGACTGCTATAGAAGACCACAACCAATCAAAATGCAGAGTCATGGAGCCCAGTTCCAAGAGACACACCTACAAAACACTTCCGCATCTAAGGCTCAGAAAACACAGTGGAAGAGGGGGTGGAAAGTTGATAAGAGCCAGAGGAGCAGGGAGTTTGCTGTGAGATTGTGTCTCCTAGTAACGTCAAAAGCGACACCCATAAAGTCTCACCAACATGACTGCCTACACATGAGCTGAACAAGGACATGACAAGAATAGACGTGCTAATGTGTAAGAGAGAAAGCTCAGGAGAGACCTCATCCCTACACAAAGAACTCCGGGCAACTAAGGAATGCTGAGTGTGGGAGAAATAGTCTTCCTCAGGGAAGAGCACACCAATTGGTTATCCAATACCAAAGGATCAGCCCTGAAAACATATACACAAGTAACATTATGCAGACTGAACAAGTTATATTTGCATATATTCCTAATATGCATGCAATAACAATTAATTTTCAAAAGGCGTGAATTTGAAAGAGAGAACAGGAGGGGTGTATGGGAGGGCTTGAGGGAGGAAAGCAAAGGAGGAAATGAAGTAATTATATTATTATCTAAAACGAAACAAAATGAAAACCCTAAACCCACAAACAAACAAACCCAAGGAAATCCATCATATCAAAAAAAAAAAAAAAAAAAAAAGACATGAAGCTGGAGGTAGAAGGTCAGTTGGGAAGAAGAAAGGGATTAAGGAGGGGGATGGGGACAAGATGGGGAATCGAATATAATCAAAATAGATCATGCACAAGTATGAAAATGTCACAATGAAACCCATTATTTTGTGTAACTAATACATGCTAATAAACAGTAAAAATGAATTCAGGGGGAGCCGTCATTCCCACCTTATGTAATACCCACACAGATTAAGTAAAACCATATGAGTGTCAACCAACTTTAAAGAAATACAGCTGGGTGGTGGTGGCGGCGCTTGCCTCTACTCCTAGCAGTTGGGAGGCAGAGGCAGGTGGATCTCTGTGAGTTCGAGGCCAGCCTGGTCTATAGAGCCAGTTCCAGGACAGCCAGGGCTACATAGAGAAACCCTGTCTCAAAAAAAACCCAAAAAACATAAAATAAAAAAAAGAAACAAAGAAAAGAAAGAAAGACAGGAAAGAAGGAAAAATAGAAAGAGAGAAAGAAATACATGGCAGGGGCCTTTGCCAGTGCTGACAGCATTCTGTGAGCCCAGGAAGAACAGTGGTGGAGGATATGCCTCTTCTGTGCCTCTTTGCCTCTCTCCCATTTTTCTTTTTTCTTTTTCTTTTCTTCCTTTCCTTTTTTTTTTTTTTTTGGTTTTTTTTTTTGTTTTTTGTTTTTTTCTAGACAGGGTTTCTCTGTGTAACCCTGGCTGTCCTGGAACTCACCCTGTAGACCAGGCTGACCTGGAACTCAGAGATTCTCCTGCCTCTGCCTCCCAAGTGCTGGGATTAAAGGCGTGCGCCGCCGCCGCCGCCGCCGCCGCCGCCGCCACCACCACCACCACCACCACCTGGCTTCCCACCTTCTTCTAATTGCCCACTTTCCTTTTCTCGATTCCTCAAATTTCTTACACAGCAGACCCTCTCTTTCACCTCTATTTTCATATCCCTGGAATAAAAAGCTTTTGTCTTACCCAGAGGAGCCACGGTCAACAAGGTGAGGACTCCCAGGACTGAGAGCAGGACCCTCATAGCTGAGTAGGGAGGCTCTGAGAGTCAGAGGCCAAGATGAGGAGAGCCTGTGTTTGGCCCTGGAGTGGTGAGCTGCTGCATGGTTATTGAACCTTTCAATAGCAAGAACATTTCTGGGTTCCGATGAGGCTTTGTACCAGGAGGCAGCAATGGGCACGGCTGTCGTTCACTTTGAGCACATTTATCAAACGCTGGCTGGGTGCGGGCACATATGGTAAACACAGCAGAAGGAAGGGGCAGTCCTGGAGAAGGTGGGGAGACGTGCAGCTAACAGTCTGTTGCCTTAGGGTTTCTGGAGCTGTGCAAGTTAAGCCCTCACTTACCAAGGGAAACTATCCACCTCATTTCCTGGTAATGGGGGGAGAAACTCTTGATGTGCCATGATGCTGATTCGTCAGTGTTTTAAGGGAATAGACACTTAGATTTGAAACTATACATAGGTTAGTGAGATGTGGGGAAAAAAACTTTGGTTATTATTTCCGAGTTAACTGAATGAGATTAACTAACTTCTATGCTGCAAGTCTTATTGAACACAAGTTGTTTACACTTCCCAGTTGTGAAGTAATGTAGGGAAAATTAAGACGTTATAAAACACACAAAGGTATATAACGCAATCGGAATGGCAACATGGGCGTATTTCTGACGAAGTAGCATGACTTACCTGTTGGGCTCTGATGAGGCAAACATAGTGGTCACCAGAGTAGTTTGAGGGGCCCAGGAAAGGTTTACAGGAGACAGAACTACCCCAACTTTAGAAAGTATGCCCATATCCTTGATACTGATCTTTATAACTTAAAAAAAAAACCAAACCTCTGTGTGTGTGTGTGTGTGTGTGTCTGTGTACAAGAATGTGCACATGAGTGTAGGTGCCTAAAGAGGCCAGAAGAGGGTGACAGATTCCCCGGAACTGGAGTTATAGGTGATTGTGAACAACCTGATGTGGGTGCTGGGAACTGAACTCAAGTGCTCAGCTATTGAGGTGTCTCTCCAGCCCCAAGATCTTCATTGCTTTCCAGATAGACTCATCCCACATAGGGAACTTTTCATCAATAAAATGGAAGTTCTTTTCCTGCCAAGACTTGCTAGAGTGCTCCTTCTGTTTGGGGGTTTCAGAGAATAGAACATGTAGTTATACTATACATGCAGGTCCATCCTGAATATTGAGACTTTGGAGATGCCATTGTCAGGATGGTGGATTAACCAGGGTACGCGACTAGAGGTCCTGAGAGAGTGCACACATTCTAGACTAAGGGGACAAATGAGGGAAAGGAACTCTTTAGGGGTGTCTGTCTCTAAGCCGAGGTTCAGGTCCTTCATCCTTGTAAGTTGCTGAAACAGAGGCACGTGGGCCCCCACTTCTCCAGCATTCTAGAAGGTCCTTGTGGGTGCTACTTGTTGATAACTCTTGCATTCACTCAGAGGAGTCTGGCTTGAGTTTTTTACCATCTTTGATCACGAGTCCAGAATATGCTGAGTTTTGTCTCATATCTTCAAACCGTTGGCTTCTTGAAGCACAGTTTATGTGGTAAAGTGATATAATTTATAAGAAAAAATAGAAGTTCTTCATGGAACGTTGAAAGCAGAATTTTTAGTGACTTTTTGACATTTTTAATCAATGTGTTTCCCTGTGTGGTAGATTTGGAACGAGATGGTGCTGCCTGGAAGCCCAGGGACACTGTGTGATGCCCAGCTGCCAACTACCATCATAGACATCAAAAGACCAAATCCATTCTACTCAGGCTATAGGCTGGTGAACACTGGGGCATTGCCAGATCACCCGGGGCCTCTGTGGGGACAGGTAGAATGCTTTGACAATAGCTCTCCTCAAAGGTCAGAGAGCCATCAGCCGTCAAGCACAAGTTGTTACAGCAGAAGAAGAGAGATGATAACTTACTATCAGATAGTAAACTTGGCCCAGGAATCATGGGTTTTATTGAGTGTAGCTTGTCAGAAAGCCACTAGTTAGGAATCCCACAAGAAGACCAAGCTATACAACTGTCACATATAAGCAAAGGGCCTAGGTCAGTCCCATGCAGCCTCCTTGGTTAGTAATTCAGTCTCTGAGCTCCTATGAGCTCAAGTTAGTTGATTCTGTGGGTTTTCTTGTGATGTCTTTGACCTCTCTGGCTCCTACAATCCTTCCTCCCTCTCTTTGGCAGGATCCCCTGAGCTCAGCCTAATGTTTGGCTGTGGGTCTGCATCAGTTACTCTCTGATGACAATTGGGTTAGGCAGTAATCTATGAGTAGAGCAGAATATTGTTAGGCATCATTACACTGACATTTTTTTCTCGAGTCGTGTTTGGTTCTATTCTAAGTCTCTGGGCCATCCAGCCTCTGGGTCCTGGCACTCCAGGCAGTGTGAGGAGTGAATGCACTCTCGTGGCATGGGTCACAGGCTGGACCAGTCATTGGTTGGCCACTCCCACAATCTCTGCGCCACCCTTACCCCAGCACATCCTACAGGCAGGACAGACTGTAGGTTGTAGGCTATGTGGCTGGGTTGGTGTCCCAATCCTTCCACTGGAAGTCTTGTCTCATCACAGGAGATGGCCAGTTCAGGCTACATATTCCCTATTGCTAAGATTCTTAGCTAGGGTCATCCTTGTAGAATCCTGGGAGTTTCCCTTGCACAAGGTTTCTACCTCACCCCAAAAAAGTGTCCCCTTTCCAGTCATCTCAGTACTTTCCCCCTTTACACTCCCCCCCCCCCGCCCCCGTCTATCCCTCATAACATTCATTTCTTACCCCACAGGTTTCTACATCTTTCCTTACCTTCGTATTAAATTACTAATAATTCTTATATGGATAAACAGACATACATGTGTGAACTTGTGCCTCTATACTGTTTTTTTTTGAATTTATTTTATTTTATTTTACAATATAATTCAACTTTACATATCAGCCATAGATTCCCCCATTCTCCCCCCTCCCGCCCTGCCCCCTCCCCCTGCCCACCCCCCATTTCCATCTCCTCCAGGGCAAAGACTCCCCCGAGGATTGAGATCAACCTGGTGGACTCAGTCCAGGCAGGTCTAGTCCCCTCCTCCCAGGCTGAGCCAAGCGTCTCTGCTAAGCCCCAGGTTTCAAAGAGCCAATTCATGCAACAGAGGTGCTCTGAAACACTGGATCATCTGGGCCATCTGTTTCCACTGGAGATTTTTTAGGGGGTCTTCCTCAATCAAATCTGATTTTTTTAACCCAGAATGAATCCACAGTCTCTCATTTCCTGTGGAAATAAAAGCATAACCTCTTCTCCAAAGTAACATATCTTTTGACTTAAATTTTGAAGTTAAGACATTTTCAAAATATATAGGTTGGATTAATCCAGCAGCATTTATAATCAAATGTCTCTTAGCAGCTGTTGCTCCTTCCTCAGCTGTCAAACAATTCAAAGACAACACAATAACATACAGTATCCAGACTCTCTGTGTATTTTACATCTTTACATGGCTTTTTTTCTTTTACTTTACTCCCTTTTAAGGACTTTATTATTTTAAAACTATATATATTTCTTTTTTATGACTGTTTATACCTTCTCTTTACTCTCCCAAGCCTACACATATTTTTAAACATATTGTGAGTGAACAGTTTAGAGGTTTTTGGTTTTTTTTTTTCTGAATCTGTCTTTACTGCATATCTTTATCTTTTTCTGACCACTTAAGCATTTAATCTGATAGGCTTCCTGCCTGGCTCCTGGCCAATCAGTATTTTATTAAACCAATTTGAGTGACAAATCTTTACAGTGTACAAGAGCATTATCTCACAGCACAAAGAGATTCACCTGCCTCTACCTCCACAATGCTAGGATTAAAAGCATGTATCAGCTCATCTAGGATACTCAGTATTTTTATTCTTACTCTTAAATAGTATATTTTTATCTGACAACCAGGAAACTAATAAGGTTCTCTACATAATGATAAATATATTATAGCATTCTACAGTTAAAAGATTCTTATTATTTTGGTTTATTTGTTTTTTGGTCAAAATTCTCCCTCTCAGGATCTTGTGATGGTTTGAATGAGAATGGCCTCCATAGACTCATACATTTGAATGAATCCAGGAACCAAGAGAGCCAGCACATCCGGATCTTGGGTCTTAAGGGCTCCTGTCTTGGCCCTGCCTAGTAGGCGTGACAGTTATTGGAAGCCTCAATGGGGGTAATACTTCCAGATCAAAGCTGGAACAGCTACCCACTACACCCCAGTGCCATGCCTGCCGACCTGTCACCATGCTCCCTGCCATTTATAATCAAATGTCTCTTAGGACTTCTTTCCTCAGCTGTCAAACAATTCAACAGCAACACAATAACATACATTCCAGACTCTCTGTGTATTTTACATCTTTTTGTGGCTTTTTTTCATAGACTAACCCTTTGAAACTGTAAGCAAGCCTCTAATTAAATGTTTCCTTTTATAAGTTGCCTTGGTCATGGTGTTCTTTTAAAATAATATATTTATTTTATATGCATTGGTGTTTTGCCTGCATGTATGTCTCTGTGAGGGTAATTGGGCACCCTAGAACTGGAGTTACAGACAGTTATGAGCCACCATGTGGGTGCTAGGAATTGAACCCAGGTCCTCTGGAAGAGCAGTCAGTACTCTTAACCACTGAGCCATCTCTTTGGCCCTGGTCATGGTGTTTCATCAGAGGGATAGAATGGAAATAATACAGATCTATTTCTAGTTTTTAATTTTGTTCCAAGTATTTCCCCCACTCCATTCTTTCCTTATAACACTTTGAAATTATGGTGACTAGTGCATATTAATTGCACAGGAGCCATGCTAATAATCTCTGTATGAGTTCAATGTTAGTATATGTGCTGCCAGGGTAAGAAATGCATACTAGTTGTGCAAAGTATGTTCCTTTCCAGGATGCATATATCATACTTCTGTCATGTTCAGCCTCCCTTCAGAATAATGTAAACAAAATAATTTTAATGGCCACAGAATGGACTTCACAGATATTCCACAATACCTTTACTTATTCTTATTTTGTGTTTATACTTTCACTATTTAAATGCTATAAAGTTACTCTAGGGTTTTTGGTTACTCACCCATCAATTTCTGGCCAAATTTTCTTACCATGTGACTCCTGGGGTTGCTGATACACTTCACTTAGGTGGCGTGATGAAAGGAGGTCCTTAGTGTGCACTGTGCTCAGGCCAGGAGGGTGACTCATGGACTTTGTCTGGAGGTGTGTGAACAAACGTTTGTTCACCCAGACAGCACACTGACATTATACTAACGAGACGATTTCACTCAAATCACTGAGTTTATTGGGGTGACTTTATGTGTTGGTGTTACTTGTCTGTACTAGCAAAAGCTAAATCCACCAAGCAGTGTGCTGCGTGGCTTGGAGATGTCACTGTGTACTGCGGCAGGAATCTGCCATGCTGCTTAGCTTACGGTGGCTGGCGGCCAGCTCCATCTCAAAGGCAGCTGTTGAGAGAAGAGTCTCTACCCTGCTGCTGGCATGAGACTGAGACTAGGAAGCCCAGTATGGTTCCATTTCTGTGCATTCAGAATCTTTAAGCTTTCTTAGGTCTATGTGGATCAATGCCCAGTGGTGAGCGACAAATGTAGCTGGAAGTTTTCTTCTGTCCCACCCAGCTGTGCAGTCCCTCAGCTGCTTATAAAATAATCATTCAGAGGCTTAATATTAATTACCAATTGCATGGCCTATGGCAGGCTTTTCCCTAGCTAGCTCTTATATCTTAAATTAACCCATTTCAATTAATCTATGTTTTGCCACGTGTTCCATGGCTTTAACAGTCTGCTGGCATCTTGCTTCTCCTTCGGCGGCAGTTGGCGTCTCCTCCTCTCTCTCCTTTCTTCTTCCTGTCTATCTGCTTGAATTTCCTGCCTGCCTCTAAGCTGCCTTGCCATAGGCCAATACAGCTTTATTTATCAACCAGTCAGAGCAACACATATTCACAGCATGCAGAAAGACATCTCTCAGCCGAGGGGCCTCCTAGATCTTGTGGCTTTCTGAGCTTCCTGGGTCTTACAGGTATTGTAAGAGTTGTGTGTCTTATGAGTCCCCCTCTTCCCTGTAGTATGAAACGTTTCTATTCTGAGGAAGTAGTTACAAAACAGTACACCTGGGCCCAGAGGCCCATCTCCCTGGCAATTGCAGATCACATCAAGTTGACAGTTAACACTAAACATCATAAGCTCTAACAATGTCTACTTTTGCTTTGTGTAATTGGGTACTCCAGTAGTGGTTGTATATAAAATTGTTGTTTTCCTCATATTGAACTGACCTGTTGATCTCTTCTTCTCCCACCCCCTCAGTTTTAGCTGACTGAGTGTAGCTGCTTCTGTGTATGTCTTTTTTTTCTATTGCATGGAATAGCTCTTTCCAGTCCTGCACTTCTGGTGTGTCTATGCTTTTGCTGAAGTGAAGAAGGCACTCTGTCAAGAGTGTTGGCACTTGGTGAAGGCAGCAATGGACACCAGGGGTGCGGGCAGAGGGACCAGTCTTGGAACACAGGGGTCAAGCCTCCAACCATACCTGCCACTATGCCAAGCGCCAGTCCCTGTATTGTAGGGCACTGTCTTGTCTTGGGTTCTGCTTTGTGGGTCTGTGTAGGTTTACAGGGTTACAGACTTTAGAGCAAGTGTGGTGGGATTCCAGGGACATTTGTACACTGAAATTAGTGTTCTCCCAGGAAGAATGGATCCTCACAGAGACCTCTGCAGACAGTGTGTAGTGGCTAAGCCTGGTCTCATGAACTGGGGTAGGGCACTGCAAGTTTCTTTCCTGAAGCAGAGCTACTGTGAAGATTCTGGGTCTCCTAATTTGGCTTGCAGCCTATGATGAGTGGGGCGCTCTCTTGTAGCTAGGACTGATGATGTTCAAAGGAATGGAATTCACCTGGGCTATGCTAATTACCCTTTCTTCTGTGGGAAGTCCCCTGGTCATGACTCTAGGGTCAGCATTCCAAGCATCCATGTCTGAAGGGGTCCCCCATCTTACTCCAGAATGCCATCATTTGCTTCCTTTGCTTCCTATCTGCAGAGGGGAGAGTGCTGAGACTTTTATTTTGCCTTTTTTTTAATCTTGTTTCTTTTTATTTAAAAAACTTTTCAATTAATCTTATTTTTATTTATTATGTGTGCATGGTGTGGTGTTGTATAAGTGGGAGTGCACACACATATGTGTGGTGATGTTTTATTTGTGCTGAAATGTGGTGGTATTTTATTTGTATGTTAATAAATAAAGTTTGCCTGGAGATCAGAGGAAATAGCAAGCCATTTTAAGTAAACACAAAAGTCAGGCAGTGGTTGCACTCACCCTTAATCCTATCACTTAGCAGGCAGGGTCTCTGTGTGTTCAAGGCCACACTAGGGAACAGAGCCAAGCAACATGACTTTAATCCCAGCACCAACCATAGAGACCTGGAGGTCTGTATGGACAGGCAGTGACAAGGAAGTGAGGTAGCTGGGCTAAGAGCCAATGAGAGGGCAGAACAGCAAGGCAATAAAAGCCTGGGCAGACAGGAAGTTGTGGCACTTTGGAAGCTGCAGCGTGGTGAGGTAAGGTTAGCTGGTGGCTATTCCTATTTCCCTGATCTCTAAGGCTTTCACCCCTATATTTGGCTCCATGTTTTTTATTTAATAAGACCGCTTAGAAATTCATCTACACACACACACACACACACACACACACACACACACACACACACACACGTGTGTGTGTGTGTGTGTGTGTGTGTGCATGTATGGGTGGAGGTCTTGTCTTGATTGCCCTCTACTTCGATTTTCTGAAAGCATCGCTTACTGAACCTGAAGCGCATCATCAGTTGCTAGGCTGGCTGGCCAATGAGCTTCAAGATTACTCCCAGTTTGCCCTCCCATCCCAAGACTGGGGTTATAGCCATGTGGCTCTATGCTGGGCTTTTAAACAGAACTCTGGCAATCTAACCTCAGGTCTTTGTGCTTGTGTGGTAGGAATTTTGCCAAACGAGCCGTCTCCTCAGCTGTCTGGTATAGTTTCTATTTCTCTTCTCTGATCCTTCGCTCAGATGAAACGTGAAGACCACGGGAGACCCGACACCGAATTAAAGCTTCCCAAGTCACTGCAGGGTCCAAAACTGATGCTGAAGTTTTCAGCTATTTAATTGAAAACTTTGGATCCCAGTGTGGGAAAGATCAGTTCAGGAACGAATTCATTTGGATTCTGATGTCTTTGGGCTTTGCTATGTCTTTAGAGAGATTTGTTCTTTGAGTTTGGGTTTCAGACTTTAACTTCTCCCTAGACATTTGGTAAGGAGGAGCTGGAGAGTGGCTCAGGGCACTTGCTCTTCTGTCAGGAACTCAAGTTTGGTTCCCAGCACCCACGTCAGGCAGCTCGCAACTGCTTGTGACTCCAGCTTTAGGGAATCTGGTGTTCTCTTTTGTCCTCTGCAGGTACCTGTACACACTTAGGCATACAAGCGCACACACACACCACACACACACTCTCTCCTTGGCCTGCGTTGGCATCCCTTCAGCTGATGAGATTCCAAGAGCTTTCAGCGAAGCAAAGCTCTGTTTACCTGAAGAAGCCTGAAAGTTACTGTATACTTAGAAATAATCACGTGACCTGTGAGGTAAGAAGACACATATGAAAGATGCTATCGCATCAATAGGATTATTTTTGTCCAATTTAAGTCTGTATGCGAGGGCAAGAGGAATGGATTTTGTCTTAGTTAGGATTTCTAAAACACCATGCCCAAAAGCATCCTGGGGAGGACAGGATTTATTTCAGCTTACAGCTTGTAGTCTGTTACAAAGCGAAGCCAGGGTAGGAACTCAATTCAGGGACTGGAGCAGAGGCCATGGAGGAATGCTGCTTACTGGCTTGCTCCTCGTGGCTTGCTCAGCCTGCTTTCTTGGAGAACCCAGGACCACCTGCTCAAGGGTTGCACCACCCACAATGGCCCCAATCAATCATTAATCAAGAAGATGCCCCTCCCTACAGGCTTGCCTACAGGCCAGTCTTCGAGAGACATTTTCTTAATTAATGTCTAAATTTGTGTTAAGTTGACAAAAACCAACCAGAACAGATTTTCATGCACCAAAAGCAGTGCACAGAGTATAACGAGGCATCTTTATGTTTTGATATTGTGCATATGCACAGAAATGCTGAGACTTTGTCAGTTAATGAAGACATGCTATTTTCTTTGGTATTTCTTCACTTGTGGAAGATAAAAAGGTTTTGGCTTGTTGGGTGGCCATCGATGGTGAGAATTCATAGTGTCTTCTTGCTGGTTTTGTTAATAGACTTCAAGTATCTGTCATGATTTTTTAAACTACCATGGTTATAAATGGAGAAGCACACAATCACTGATCACAGTGGTATGCATTTGTATATTTCACTTTGGCTTATTTATGATATATCTGACCTGTTCATAACTGTTTTACCTGTGCAACCATTGTTATTCTGCAAAGCCATGTGTGTTTATCCTAAGTATTTTACTGTACATACTAGTTTGTAAGATGGTCTGTCGTGTTTTAAAGTTCCACAGATAAATTACTCTTTTACATTAATAGATGTATTGTAAGGAAATTTAAAGTTATGTTCTCCCAGAATTATATGATTTAGGAGTTTTTTAGTCTTTTGTAATAAACACAAAGAAATGTAGTCTTTTTTGGATTTTAAGGATTTGGATTCTGTTACTTGAGGTTGTATTCTGGGGGAGGAAGTAGGGATTACAGCCTGATTCTCAGGGGCAGTGTCGGCAAGATCACATGACTGAACAGCCTTTTACCCATATGCATGCTCCAAGTAGAACTCATCAGTAGTGAAAAATTATATTTATACTTATTGGTTCAAGCCAGGGCTAGTCAAGTGCTGTGGTTCTGAGCTACACTCCCCGCCTAGAAGAATGCTATGCTTTCAGGAGCGGATGAGAGAAAGGGCTGATATTCCAGTGAAGGCAGTCCACCATTGTGTACTTCACTCGTTACTTCACATGTTTAAGGTTCTACCTTGACTTTTTTTTTTGGAAGCTCACTTTGCTCAAATATTTTCAAGATATGAGGTTCTCCTACATTTTCTTCTAGTTGCATTATTATTATTATTATTTTATTATTATTATTATTATTATTATTATTATTATTATTTAGAGAGGAGATTATTGCTATGATAAATCCCAAATAATTTCTCAAACCCTGTTTTTAAAGTGATGAAGTTGGACACTGAGCAGAGGTGTTCCAATACATCCTGAAGCAATGTGGGGATTTCCCCTCTCAACTCCTTTTACTAACTTCTGGAAGAACTTTAAGAGGCTTGCAGAGACCAGTAAGTATGGACTCAGGACATTTATTTACAGGCAAGAGAGAAGGTGAGTGTGGTTAAGCAGAAGTCTGCAAAAGCTTGCCCATGCTTGCCGGAGTTGGAAGGACTTGCAGTTGTCTCCAGTCTAAGGAGACTTCCCTTTGGGAACGGGTGTTGGGTAGGGCTCAAGCACCCACCATTTCCTACAGCACTTCTTCTCGTCGTTACATTTGCCGAGGACGTCATCCGTGGAGGTACATGTTATGTCTTTGCATATCCCTTTCAGAAAAATGCACTGCTTTTCCCCTGGGACAAGACCAGCCTCTCCTGCGCAGGAAGACATTGGACAACACTGTTAATTCACTTTCAACATACTGTAAATATGGGTGAAGCCCCAACCCCAGAAGGGTGGCTTTGGAATGGGAGACAAATATTGTCTACACAGAAAGATCACGTGCTTATACAGAAGTAGTATCTTTTTTTTTTTTTTTTTTTTTTTTTTTTTTTATAGACACCTTGGAGTTAGCAGGCTAACTTGCGGGATTTTAGAGATGTGGTCCTCACCCTGGGCAGTAGTACATCTTTAGTGTGTGGAAGTGTTTATTGTTAACATGATGGAGAAGGTGTCTTTGGAACTTTAGTGGACACGCAATATCTTATTCTGTTTCCTCTCTAGTGAGTCACCCTTCACTGAAGGCATCAATACCTCCACCAAGAAGCAGTTTCAACAGCATCCTTATTGGATGCGTATGTTCTCATCTCCAACGTTACCCATATTCCCAAGAGGTGGGGTGGGTGTTTTTTGGTCTTTCAGTGACTTATGGATAACTGTCATTGTTTATGATGGTTGGTTACAAGTTGTTAATTGTTAATGGTCAGGAAAAAAGCTGAACAAGGAGAATAGATTCAGAGTTTTTGTTTAAAAAAGAAAAAAGAGAATATAGATTTGAGGTACATAATTGAATCTACGCTGAGAAAAAAGATAAAGAAATAATAGGATAAATGGGTAGATCACTGAATCTACACTGAAAAGAAAAAGGGGAAGATATAAAAATGACAAAAGGTAGATTACTGAAACTTTTATGAAAAAAAAAAGAGAGAATATAAATATGATAAGATAAAAAGGTCAATTTTTGAATCTACTTTTAAAAAGGAACTACTTGTTTTAAATAAGATAAGAAATGATATTTTTTGTCTGAGTTTATCAAATGTTACTGAACTGGACATTGTTAATATATTAGTGGAGTTTTTTGTCTGAATCTGTCAAATGTTAATGGACTAGACATCATTAATGTAATCTTGACTGTATATTGTATATACTTATTGGATATAATTTTTCTTGTATTAATTATAAACTTTTTTAATTTTAGACAAAAAAGAGGAAATGTGGTGGTATTGTGCTCCCCAAAATATTGTGCACCCTAATAAACTTCTGGGGTCAGAGACAGAACAGCCACAATATTAAACATAGAAGTTAGGCAGTGGTAGCACACGCCTTTAATCCTAGCATTCCAGAGGCAAAAATCCATGTGTTCAAGGATACAGCCAAGCATGGTGACTCACGCCTTTAATCCCAGAAAGTAAGCCTTTAATCCCAGGGAGTGATGGTAGAAAGCAGAAAGGTATATAAGGCATGAGGACCAGGAACTTGAATCATTTGGCTGGTTAAGCTTTCAGGCTTTGGAGCAGCAGTTCTGCTGAGATTCATTCTGGATGAGCACTCAGAGGCATCCAGTCCAAGGAAACAGGATCAACTGAGGAATTGGCAAGGTGGCCTGTTCTGTCTCTCTGATCTTCCAGCGTTCACCCCACTTCCAGCTCAGCTCCCCCTTCAGGACTGTGTTAGAAACACCTTTATTGAGTTACTCGATGCCACACGTGTCATGCATGGAGAGACTTTTCAGAGCTGAAAGTTTTCTTCAAGTATATCCACATGTTTTCTTAATTCATTTGGCTGTTGAGGAGAGCATGGCTAAGGCTGCATGTCAGTGCCCTTCTGCTAGCCTTTCCAGCACCACAGAGGGTCATTCTTTCCACTGATGATGAAGGTGGATGTTACATAAAACTCATGCATCTGCTTATGGTCCTTAGGAGAGTTGACTCGGTGGTTTTAAAAACAAAGCACACAGGGGCTAGGGTACGGGGTCCAGGTTCCAGTGTAGATAACCTTTGGCCCTGGCCCTGACTTGCTTCCCCAACAGCTTTGCCCTCCCCCCCCCCTGCTCCTCAGCTGTCTTTGCAGACACTCACACTGCATCTCCACCTTCCCTGCTGCCTCTGCTGCAGCATCTCCAGACCTGTGCTAGAGTGCCCACCTGAATGTCAAGAAACAGCAGCTGAAGCAAAAATCAATCAATAAAAGTAAAACAAAGCACATGACGCTGAGAGAGAAAAGTGGTGGAGGGAGAGAGGAAGACCTGGAGGGGAGGGACGAGGGGGTGGGTTTCATCGAAACACATTGTATGCATGCATAAAGCTCTCAAACAATAAAAAGAATTAAAAAAAAAACCCACAATAAAAGTTACATGCTTTGATCTTTTCCTGCGTCTTTGACATTCTGGGTTCACAAGAGACCTGGCCATGTGAAGTGCTCCCCTCCACTGAGGAACTCTGTCCTCACAGTGCAACCGATTTGGGAAGAGCAAAGGAAAGTTGATCTCCAGGGTCAGGGATCTTGAGGTCAGAGGCCTCTGAGTTCCCTGTCAGCTCTGCAGGAGGCCAACTCTCCCCTCCTCCTCAATAGCCCTTCAGTACTCCATTTTATTACCATAAGAATACTTACTGTGAGTTCCAACCTCTTCACATTTTTAGGAGCTATGGTCAGGAGGTTTTAGAATTCATCTATAAAATTTACCCACCGAATTGTCCAACTGAATTTTTATATCAAACCCCCTCCCACCCCCCACCCCCTGTCCTCTTTTCTTCACCTCCCAGCCCTGATAACCACCATCATAGTGTCTGTTCTGAGTTCGATTAACTTATATAGCAGAATGACACCTTTGGTTTATCCCACCTAGCTTAGTAACCTCTGGGTTCTTTAATGCTGTCACACGTGGCAAAGAATCTCTCTAGTTGCCTCAATACTCAGTTAAGAGACCTTGAGGCAAAAGTCTGGCGGAAATCAGTTGCCATTTTTATGTCCGAGTGGATTGGTGGAAACAAGAATGAGCCAGAGGAAGAGACACTTGGTTCAGTGTTGCAACCACATGTGTGATCTTAGTGAAAGCATATTATTCATGTGAGCATGGCTTCTGTTATCTACAGTGAAAGATATGACCGCTAAAGTGCCATCTACGTTCAGATAATTACCATCATATATTACATCACATGTTCCTGCGAGTCTGTCCCCCTCAGCCATGCTTTCTGACTAGGGCTGAGAAATAAACTGAGGATTGTATCAACTCCTCTGTGAGAGTACAGCTATGTGCCAGGTTAGATATGAAGATGTTCATAAATTAGGTCCAAAGCCACAAGTGAGAGGCTATGGCTGTGCTCTAAAGAGGATCTCAGAGGTGAGCCGAGAAGGACTCTCTCAGTGAGGACAGAGAGAAGTGGGCACCCTGCTGGTGGTGGGCAGTGCTGTTACTACTGTCCAGCCCCCTGCTCCCTCAGGTATGCTAAGCAAGCCCCCTTTCTTCCAAAAAGCAGTAGGGAATGAATTTTGTAAGTTCTCACCAGAATCTGCACGAACCAGCCAAAGAGAACTGGAGCGGCTTTAATTTTGATTCTATGAACTAACATTCAAATGTGTGAATTGTGTGTTTCAAGGATGCAACCAGATTCTTACATGCTTCCTATCACCTTACAATTAACATTTTTAAAACTGACGCTTCCCATTATCTTCACTTTCCCCGTAATTCCTCTGATCCCTGAGTTTTCTTATTTGCTTCTAGTGTTTACATACACGTCTCACCAATAGACTGTATGTCTCCATCTACTCAGCAAAATGAGTTAATTTATCTCCGCACTCCCTTGAAGACTAGGGTGCTGGTGGTAGCCATTTTTTTAAATTATATTGACTTAAGTTTTAGTAGTTTCTCAGCCTCTGTTTCTTTACCTTGGCTTTTCTCTCCCAGTGGTAGGGTTCTTGGGCCCCATTTTATGTCGATAGGATTCCTCCACTCAATTCTGGCTTTGAACCTCATCAGTTCTGAAGATGTTGGACTTTGGGATACTCAAGTCCACGTGCTGACATCTGAGTTATAAGGGATATATATGTGTGTGTGTGTGTGTGTGTGTGTGTGAGAGAGAGAGAGAGAGAGAGAGAGAGAGAGAGAGAGAGAGAGAGAG
>CABHPH010157562.1:48097-62911 GCA_902168325.1 Peromyscus nudipes | reverse complement strand
GATTCTACTGAGAAAAATTCCAGACCTAGCGAGATGACATGATAAATAAATGTAATAAAAATTCAAAACAATTATTTTTTGATACAGGGTCTTTTTTTTTTTCTAGACAAGGTTTCTCTGTGTAGTTTTGGTGCCTGTCCTGGATCTTGCTCTGTAGACCAGGCTGGCCCTGAACTCACAGAGATCTGCTTGGCTCTGCCTCACGAGTGCTGGGATTAAAGGTGTGCACCACCACCGCCCGGCTAGGGTCTTTCTTTGTAGCTCTGGCTAGCCTGGAAATTCACACATAGTCTAGGCTGGCCCTGGACTTACAGAGATCCACCTGCCTCTGCCTCCGAAGAACTGGCATGAAAGATATGGTCACCACGTGTGGCTGAAATTAAATTTAAAAGGAAAAGGAAAAGGAAAAAAAAAATGAGCCCACAAAGTTGGCTCAGCAGTTAAGAGTACTGGCTGCTCTTCTAGAAAGAAGACCCAGATTTGTTCCCAATACCCACATGAGGACCCACAGTTGTCTGTAACTCCAGTCTGGGGAGGTGACACTGTGCTCTGGCCTTCAGGGTGCTGGCATGCATGTGGTGCGCATGCATTCATGAATCAAACACACATAAAATATAAGTAGTTTTAAACTAGTGAAGTAAACAATAAATAAATAAATAAATATATTTTTAAAAAACAGAGAAGGTTCATAATGTAAAAATATGAAAATCACAAAATGATAAACTGGGATGTTGGTGCCTGCCTGCAGTCCAAACATTTGGGGAGGCAGAGATGGTCACTACAAGCTGGAGGCCAGTCTGGTCTACATAGCAAGTTCGAGACTGGCCAGGACCATGTAAGGAAGTTCTGTTCAGAAAAACACCAAGCACCTAACAAAAACCCAGAGAGATGGCAGGGACTGGGGAGGGCATTCAGGCAGGAGACGGCTTGCTTTGCAAGCATGAGGACCTGAACTGGATTTTCAGAACCCAAGGCTGGTGATCCAGTGCTGGGGATTGTCTGAGGGGGTGGGGCAGGTCTCGGGAGTTCTCTGGCTGGACAGACCAGTCTGCCTGCGAAGTTCCAGGCCTTATCTTTAAAAAGAAAAAGATAGAAAGTACCTGAGAAAGGATAGATTGCCCTCTGGCCTACACAGACAGACGCGCGCGCGCGCACACACACACACACACACACACACACACAGGCATGCAAACACACAAAAGTAAAAATAAATACGGTTAAAAGATCAGAAGAGAGTATGATTTTTGTTTTTAATTTTATTTTATTCGCATTAATGTTTTTGCCTTCATGTATATCTGTGTGAGGGTGTCGGATCCCCTGGAACTGAAGTCACAGACAGTTGTGAGTTGTCACATGAGTACTGGGATTGGAACCAGGTCCTCTAGAAGAGCAGTCAGTGCTCTTAACTGCTGAGCCGTCTCTCCAGTAGTTTTTTTTTCTTTTTTTATCAACATGACACAAGCTGGTATCAGATGTGAAGAGGAAACCTCAGCTGAAGAATTGCGTCCGTCAGATTGGCCTGTGGGCAAGTCTATGGGGACATCTTGATTGATGGCTGATTGATGTGGGAGGCCCAGATCACTGTGGACAATGGCACCCCTGAGCAGGTGGCCATGGAATAGGTAAGACATGAGCAAATAAGCTTGGGTGTGTGTGTGTGTGTCTTAGCATTTTTATTGCTGTGAATAGAATGTCTCACATGGTGTCATGTGAGACACCATGACCACAGCAACTCTTTTTTTTTTTTTTAAGATTTATTTATTTATTATGTATACAGAAGAGGGCACCAGATCTCATACAGATGGTTGTGAGCCACCATGTGGGTGCTGGGAATTGAACTCAGGACCTCTGGAAGAGCAGTTGGTGCTCCCAACCTCTGAGCCATCTCTCCAGCCCCACAGCAACTCTTATAAAGGAAAACATTTAATTGAGGGGACTTGCTTTCAGTTTCAGAGGTTCAGGCCGTTATCATCATGGCTGAGAGCATGGCAGCATGCAGGCAGACATGGTGCTGGAGGAGTAGCTGAGAGTCCTACATCATGCCGGCAACAGGAAGTCAGCTGAAACACTGGACAGTGTCCTGAGCATAGGCAACCTCAAAGCCCATCCCCACAATGACACACTTCCTCCAACAAGGCCATACCCACTCCAACAAAGCCACACCTCCTAATAGTGCCACTCTCTATAAGATTATAGGGGCCAATTACAGTCAAACTACCCCAGGGGGGTAAAGCAGGAAGCAGTGTTCCTACGTGGCCTCTGCTTCAACTCCTGCCTCAAGCTTCCTGCCCTGGCTTTCCCTTCATGATGGGCTGTGGACTGTAAGATGAACTTACCCCTTTCCTTCCCAAGTTACTTTTGGTTATGTTGTTTATCACAGGTATAGGAAGCAAATTAGAACAATATTTAATATTAATAGTTTTTTTTAATTTATTATGTATACAGTGTTCTGCCTGCATGTTGCCTGCACACCAGAAGAGGGCACCCGATCTCATTATAGGTGTTGTGAGCCACTGTGTGGTTGCTGGGAATTGAACTCAGGACCTCTGGAAGAGCAGCCAGTGCTCTGAACCTCTGAGCCATCTCTCCAGCCCCCAACAGTGATTTAAAAAACATTTAAAAAGCAATATTTATTTTTTAAAAACTATTATTAAATATTTATTTATATGCTGGGTAGTGGTGGCACATACCTTTAAACCAGCATTTGGGAGGCAGAGGCAGGCAAATCTCTGAGTTTGAGGCTATCCTGGATACACAGAGAAACCTTGTCTTGAAAAACCAAAAAACATTGGGCAGTGGTAGCACATGCCTTTAATCCCAGAACTCAGGAGGCAGAGCTAGGCGGATCTCTGTGAGTTTGAGGCCAGCCTGGTCTACAGATCAAGATCCAGGACAGGCACCAAAATACACAGAGAAACCTTGTCTAGGAAAAAAACAAAACAAAACAGAAAAACCAAAAAACAAACAAACAAAAATAATAAAATAAAAACAGAAGATGAAGGTGAAGGATTCTCTGGAATTGGAGTTAGGGATGGTTGTTTGCCACCACGTGGGTGCTAGGAATTGAACCTGATTCTCTGTAAGAGCAGCCAGTGTTCTTAACCATAGAGCCATCTCTCCAGCCACCATATTATTTATTTTTATCTTATGTGTATGGGTTTGTGCTGGTAGACAGTTAACAACTGACTGTAATCTAATTCTAGAGGTGCTGGGATTGGAAGCTAGGACCTCTGGGAGAGCAGCTGGTGCTGCTAATTGCCGAATCATCTTATTTATTTATTTATTTATTTTTTCAGAGCTGAGGACCGAACCTAGGGCCTTGTGCTTGCTAGGCAAGCGCTCTACCACTGAGCTAAATCCCCAACCCTGCTGAATCATCTTTCCAGACCTCAAATGTTGTTTGTTTTTAAGTTTATTTATTTAATATGCACTGGTGTTTTGCCTGTATGTATTCTGTGTGAGGATGTCAGATCCCCTGGAAATGGAGTTTCAGACATTTGTGGACTTCCAAGTAGGTGCTGGGAATTGAACCTGGCTCCTCTGGAAGCCAGTGCTCTTAGCCACTGAGCCATCTCTCCAGCCCGTTTGTTTTTGAGACAGGTTCTAGCTGGCCTTCAACTGCCAGAGATCCGCCTGCCTCTATTTCCCCAGTGCTGGGATTAAAGGTGTGCACCACCACTGCCCAGCTATATTTCTAATAGAAATATTTAAAGTGAGGCTGGTGTGCTGACTCACACCTGCAATCCTAGTACTCAGGAAGTTGAGGCAGGAAGACTGACATGAATTTTAGGCTAGCCTGGGCTGCAGAACAGGACTCTGTCTGAAACAAAACAAATACAGCAAAATGACTGAAAACTCAGAACTCTGGCCTCCTATAAAAACATTCTAGATGGCAGCTCACAACTATCTGTAACTCCAGTCCCAGGGGATCTGATGCCCTCTTCTTACCAAGCACTCATGAAGCTTGGAGCTTGGTCTCCAGAATGGCATAAACGCTGTGATGGCACACACGTGTGACCCAGCACTTGCGAAATGGAGGCAGGGGGATCAAAAGTTAAGGCTCCTTGACTGTATCGTGAGTTCAAGGCTAACCTGAGCTACATGACTATGTGCCTCAAGAATGAGGAAAAGGTGAGGATAGAGAATGTTAGTTGGGAAAGATCAGTTTACATTTGCAAAGCAGTCTGAGTTGCATGATGAAATTCTGTACTGTCATGTCCCATCCCTGCCTTGCCCTGGAGGAGAATCTTCCCTTTGTCCAGCTTATCCATCAATACAAGCAAGTCAGCCACTGTTATGGAGTATTAACTTAGGATGTGTTACATTAGTGTATGCTGTGGAATATTTGCTTAATGATACAAAGATGTGATGTATTCTTTCATGTTGCATTTGTCTTACTCTGTGAAGCTGTGTTACTTTGCCTGCCTAAAACACCTGATTGGTCTAATAAAGAGCTGAATGGCCAATAGCAAGACAGGATAAAGGATAGACAGAGCTGGCATGCAGAGAGAATAAAGAGGAGGAGAAATCTAGGGAAGAAAGGAAGGGAGGAGCAGAAAAAGGCAGGAGAGGATAGGTGGGATTTCAAGGGAGAGAGAGGAACTCTGGGAAGAAGATAGTGGAGAGATTCCAGCGAGATGTGGAGCAAGTCGGACATACAGAATGGGAGAGAGGTAAAAGCCATGTGGCAGAACGTAGATTAATAGAAACAGTTTAATTTAAGCTATAAAAGCTAGTTGGGAACAAGCCTAAGCTAAAGGCCAAGCTTCCATAATTAATAATAAGTCTCTGTGTCATTATTTGGGGGCAGCTGACAAGAAAGCCCAGCTACAAAAGGTGAAAGGCCACACTGCCGAATCCTTGAAACAGTTCTGTCAACTAGGGACCAAGCATTCAAATATGAGTCTATGGGGCTGTTCTCATTCTGACCACCACATTGCTGAGCCCTCACATGGTGGAAGGGGCGAGGCAGCCTCTCAACCTCTGTTTCTTCTCTCTTTCTTTTTATTATTTTTTTTTGCATTTAAGATGATGTTATTTAATCATTTTCTTCTCCTTCCTTCCTGTATTTTTTGAGACAGGGCCTTACTGTGTACCCCAGGTTGGCTGGCCTTGGGCTAGGGAAGGTCTTGCCTTGGCATTATGGCTGTGTGCAATCGTGTCCCTAAGCTTACACGGATTCCCATGCTGCTCTTGTTTCATTCTGTGCAGTCTCCACTTTCAGCTTAGGAACCATTCATTCTTTGGTGAGGATCATGTCCACGTGTGGCGGGGTTGGGGGGTGTGGGTCAGCCTCACCCTGCGCTCTGTAAGGGTGGAACACGCTTTGGGCTCTTGGTTTACCTGTGGGTGTTCAAGTTCATCAGTATTCTCTGCATTGGAAAGGTTTTGAGGCAGTGTCTCACTTCCTATCTGGCTGGTCTGGGAGTTGCTCTGTAACCCAGGCCAGTCTTGAACTCATAGCAATCCCCCTGCCTCATCCTCCTAAATTCTGGGGTTACGTTTGTGCATCACTACCCTCAGATAACTCATTCTATCCAATCAGAGCTCATACTTTGTACTATGTTGAGTCTTCTCAGTTTCCTGAAGCTTGTTCACGGCCCAATGTGCCTCAATATTGATCCCTGTGTCCTTGAGAATCTAAGCTTTCCTGTTGTCTGCTGGATTGCTCTCTAAGTGTACTATGTTGCACGAATCCTAAATGGTCTTATAATAAAAACCCGGAGCCAGATATTGGGGTAAATGCTGAAAGATCAGAGAAAACAAGCCATAGCCACTTCTCACCTCACCAACTCCTCAGCCTAAAAGAAAAGATCCTGTCTCTACGAATCCTCAGACTGAATGCCTCTGAGTCCTCAGCCTAACGGGGCCTAATTCCTGTCTCCTCCCACCTTATATTCCTTTCTCTGTCCAGCCATATCACTTCCTGTCTCAGCCTTCCTAAGTGCTGGGATTAAAGGCGTGTGACTTCCCAAGTACTGGGATTAAAGGTGTGTGATCCCAAGTGCTGGGGTTAAAGGTGTGTGCTACCACTGCCCCGCTGTTTCTCTGTCTCTCTTTTTTTTTAAAGATTTATTTATTTATTATGTATACAGTATTCTGCCTGCATGTGTCCCTGCAGGCCAGAAGAGGGCGCCAGATCTCATTACAGGTGGTTGTGAGCCACCATGTGGTTGCTGGGAATCGAACTCAGGACCTCTGGAAGAGCTGTCAGTGCTCTTAACCACTGAGCCATCTCTCCAGCCCCCTGTTTCTCTTTTTGATTGGATTAATCCATGTAGCCCAATGTGGCCTTGAATTCACAGACATCCAGACGGATCTCTGCCTCTGCCTCTTGAGTGTTAGGATTAAAGGTGTGTGCCACCACTGCCTGACCTCTGTGGCTAACTCTGGCTGGCTCTGATCTTCAGGCAAGCTTTATTTCTTAGATTACAAATGTATCACCACAGAAATAGTTACTTTTCTCACCGCCTGGCACAAAATGCCCAACAAAAGCAACACAAAGATGAGTTTCTTCCAGCTCACAGTTTGTGATGCTGCCATAGGCGCTTGAGGTGGCTGGTCACATGGTATCCTGTCAAGTAGCGGACTTGAGGTGGCTGGTCACATGGTATCCTGTCAAGCAGCGGGGAGCCAGAATTCTTACTCTCCCTTCCTCCCTTTTTTTCAGTCCAGGGTCCCCACCCAGTGAATGGATGCTAACATTTAAGATGGGTCTTCCCACCTAGAAACCCAGTCTGGAAACTTCCTCACAAGCATGCCCAGGGGCATGTCTCCTAGATGATTCTTGATTCTCTCAATAACAGTCAATGTTAACGTTAATCAAGTATCTATTGGGTTGTTGTTGTTTTGTTTTGTTTTGTTTTTTGCTTGTTGTTAGAGATAGGGTCTCACTGGGTAGCTCTGGCTGTCCTAAAACTTGATATATAGATCAGGCTTGCCTCTGCTGCTGCAAGCCCCAAAAATATATGAAGTGGGATTTCAGCTGATTATGATAAGCTAATACCTGGAAGAAACCAGGGGTCTTTCAGAGGTCAAGCTGAGGCTCAAGGAATCTTCCTGATATTGGCTTTTGATTATTAGCCATTTCCTGCTATGAATTTCTTGTGTGCTATTGTAACTTTTCCATCATTCTTTGGGCATAGTTTCCCCTCTACTAAAGGAACATTTAGATCACCTTCTGAACAGTAACACAGCCAGGACCCCTAATTTCAGGCCTTTCTGTAATTATTGTCATTAGCCGAATCCAGCCAGGACCATCCCCAGATGGACGAAAGTATGTTATCAGAGATACCTTTGTACTCTCTAAGAACAGACTTAAGCCTCCAGACTATCTGTTTGAGAAGGCCTGGAGGATGTGCTGATGAAGCTTAACTTTGTCCTTTCCAAAGTCTTATCTTTAGTTTTAGATTCACCCTTAACAGTTAACTCAGAACTAAGGGTTCCAGCTTACAGGTACATGCAGCTGTGATGAAAGTTGCCTGGCCAAGTTGCCTAGCAACCAAACACACTTGCCAGAAATGGTGGGAGCATAGATAACTTGGAGAAATAAGGGTCAAAAGGATAAAAGGGCAGTTTTCTTTTCAGAGGAGGACTAGACGGAGAAGAGAAAAGAGAATGGAAGAACTAGATGGGTAAGAACTGGAGAGGAACGAATTGAGATGGGGAAGAACCAGATTGAAGGGCTAGAAGAGAGTACTAGAGGAACGAGATGGAAGATGATGAAGAGCCAGATGGGGAAGAACAAGATGACGAAGAATAAGATGAGAAAGAAGGAGATGGGAGAGGAGCTGAGATGGGAAAGAACTAGATGGATGAGAACCTAGATGGGGCAGAACTAAGATGAGAGAATTAAGATAGAACCTAGAGGGGACAGTAGATAAATGTAGAGAGAAATCAGGCAAGAAAGGAGCTAGGCATGAGAGCAGAACTGAAGCTGTGTAGAGAGAGAACTGACTCAGAATAAAGTGTATGAACTATGAGTTTCGTGTACATAGATTCATTTCCTATCATCAAAGATTAACTTATCAGCTTGTCGTAGATTCTTCCTGGACCCTGGGAGGGGACTATTGAGGGACTGGACCCCCGTAGTCCCCATTACCCTGCCTCCTGAGTATTGGAATCAAAGACATTCATGACCGTACCTGGCTTCTATTGGGTCCTTATGTATGGCATTGTTCAAGCTTTCTACTTTCTCTTCTTTTCTTTCTTTCTTTCTTTTTTCTTTTTCTTTTTTTTTTGTTTTTCAAGACAGGGTTTCTCTGTGTAACAGTCTTAGCTGTCCTAGAACTCACTTTGTAGACCCAGCTGACCTCGAACTCACAAAGATCCTCCTGCCTCTGCCTCCTGAGTGCTGGGATTAAAGGTGTGTACCACCATGCCCAGCTTGATTTCTATTTTCTTATTGATTATCTAACTAGTTCTATTTCTATAGTAGGGTACAGATGTCAACTACATCTGGGCATGGTGGTGCACACTTCTAGTTGTAATTACAAAGAGGATGAGGCAGGAGGATCACATGCATCTAAGAATTTGTGGGTAGCCTAACACAATGAGACATCACAAAAAGGAAGAATAGACAGGTGTGGTCACACACACTATTATCTTGGCCCTTGGGAAGTACAGGCAAGAGAATCACATGTTTTGTTTTGTTTTGTTTTTTCATTTGTTATGTGTATGGGCATTTTGCCTGCATGTATGTGCACAACATTTGTGCAGTGCCCACGGAGGCCAGAAGAGGGCAGTTGATACCCTGGAACTGGATTAACAGATGTACTCAATCATGGTATAGGTGTTGGGAATCAAACCAAGGTCTTCTGGAAAAGGAGCCAGTACCCTTAACTTATGAGCCATTTCTTCAGCCCTGAGAATTGCACATTTATGGGCAGCCTTGGTTATACAGTTAGATCCAATCTACCCACTCTCCCAACCCCTCCACTCCCCACTCCATACACAAAGAAAAAATAAGAAGGGTCAGAGGGGAGGGAGAGACAAATGAAATTAACTATAAGTTGGACAAAAATAACCCACAAACATGGGATAAAGGAGTTCATGAGATGGCTCAGGGGTTCAGGCATTTACCACCAGGCTTAACGACCTGAGTTTGAGCCCTGGGCCCCAACATGGCAGAAGGAGAGAGCTGACTCCTACAAGTTGTCCTTTGACCTCCACATGCAGGCCGAACAACATCCACCCGAACCCCTGCCCCAAGCCTGAACATATGCGGTGGCACGTGTGCTCTCCTCCTAAAACTGGAATTAAAGTTCAAGACAGGCGGTGGTGGCATGCACCTTTAATCTCAACATTTGGGAAGCAGAGGCAGGCGGATCTCTGAGTTTGAGGCCAGCCTGGTCTACACAGTGAGTTCTAGGACAACCAGAGCTACCTAGTGAGACCGTGGGGGAGCGGGGCATGTGCAGGGTAGAGGCCAGAAGAAGCTGTCTGCTGTCTTCCTCTATGAAGGGCTCTAGCAGGCCCAGGCATTGCAAATGTGGCGCTGGCGGGTCTTCCTCTCTCCTCTCCCCCTTGCTAAACCATCCGTTTGCATTCCTAAAGCTAGCCCCCAACGGCCAGTCCCTTATTTGGCCACTTCCTTCTGCCTATGAGACTGTTCATCAAGGTGCAGCAATCAAAATTTATTATTTGGCTACACTGGCTAACATGTCCAATCAGGACTTACCAAATTACCCTAGCACAGACTTTCCCCTTTTCTCCTTAAAAAACACCCTGTTGTACACTGTGTGAAGAGGTGTCTCTGTCCTTCCTTGCCTGTCTAAGACACCTTCTTATTGGTTTAATAGAGAGCTGAATGGCCAATAGCTAGGCAGGAGAGGATAGGCAGGACTTCCATAGAGAGATAGGAACTCTGGGAAAGAATTGGAGAGGCAGGAAATTTGCCAGCCAGATGTGGAGGAAGTTGGACATATGGTACTGAGGAGAGGTAACGAGCCATGTTGCAGAACACAGGTTAATATAAACAGGTTAATTTAAATTTTAAGAGCTAGTTGGGAACAAGCCTAAACTAAGGCCAAGCTTTCATAATTAATAAAATGTCTCCATGTCATTATTCAGGAGCTGGCAGTCTAAAGAAAGTCCAGCTACATTTGGTGTTCAATGTGGAGGCACATATATCCAAGCATGGGGCCTGAGAAAACTGAGAAAAGTTCCAGACATGGAGCCAGATGTGGCTTCCTAGCAATCAGTCTCTAAGACAGGCCTGGTGCTGGGCGTACAGAGGCATGGCTCTTTGAAGAGGCCCTGCAGTGTAGCTGAGCACTTGAGTAGGGCCTGTGAACAGCTGGCATACTTCTCGGTGGGAGACTGGTTGGAAATGCTGCTGCAGCACAGGCCTAGCAACTTCCCAGAGCTGGGGCAGGCAGGCCAGCCTGGTGCCCTTGGGCATATGGCTCAGCTCTCAAGGACCCCAGGTGGGTGGAGCCAGTCGCCAGCACCAAGTGCTAAGCAGAGCCACAAAAGGAACCTGCAGATGCACACATATGACAGTTTCTCTGGCAAGCTTGTGAGTGCTTGCTGCGTGCACCGGTTGGCTTAGGCTCACACAGCCAGACAAAGGCTGCAGGCATGCAGAAAGCCAGGTCCAGACCAAGAAAACCTCTGAACAGGTACAGTATGCTTGAAAATGTGCTTAGGTACCAAAGAAAATGAGTATAGACAGTCATAAAAAATAGTTTGAAAATAATGAAGTCTTTAAAGAGAGAGTAAAGTAATATGAAAAGAATAAGCCATGTAAGGATGAGAAATACCATAACACAGGGTGTTTGGACCCTATATAGTGTTTTATTAACTTTAAAACTTTAAATGCTAATGAACAACAACAACAAAAAAACCCAAAAACCAAACAACAACAACAACAGCTGCTGAGAGACATTGGATTGTGGGGGAAAACTGCTGAATTAAACCAGTCTATATATTTTAAGGATGTCTTAACTTCAGAATGGAAATCAGGAAATGTGTTGCATTGGGGAAGAGGTTATGCCTTTGTTTCCATAGGAAACAAAAAGCTATGAATTCCTTCAAAATTAATAAAGATCAGATTTGATCAGAGGAGACCTAAAAATCTTTGCTACAGACATCATGGAAGAAACTAAAAAAAAAAACAACAAAAAACTACAAGACAGGTGACGTGTATGCTGATCGCTCTGCATGGGAACAGCTCTGAGAATGGATGAGACACGATAATCCTTGTTGGCTGCAGAGTCCTCATGACAGTTTGGTATGCAGCCTAAACAGACTTACAAAGTTGACAGATGCCTTTTACCTGCTCAAACATAGAGCAGAGAATCATCTTTAGCTGACTTGTGCACACTGCACATTCCATACTTGTGTTAATGCAGATATGTATGTTACCTTTAAAAGTTTGTATTTTTTCAGAAAAAAAGGACCAGACACCAATGAAGACAAGACAAGCAGCCTAGGTGATCTAGCCTCTCAGAATGCCTCTGTTGTCCTTTCCTCAAAAATCTGCATCCAGGCCAGGCACAGTGGCACACACCTTTATTCCCAGCACTCAGGAGACAAAGGCAAGTGGATCTATGTGAGTTCAAGGCCAGCCTGGTCCAGAGAGCAAGTTCTAGGACAGGCTCTAAAGCTACATGGAGAAAGCCTGTCTTGAGAACCGCCCCCCCCCCAAATCTGCATCTAGGACAACTTTAAAGTGGATAGCTAAGATGGTCCAGCCTCACAGACTACTCCAGATAGGACTTCAGATAAGCTCTGCACTTTCCCATCACACAGAGACTGGACAATAAATGATACAGCTAGCTCCCCCAGGACTTGACCACTATCCCAATCTTTTCAGGGTCCCCTAAAAATGTCATCACTCCCAGACAACAGGAAACAGATTTAAGCACATGATGCCCACATTCCTGAGAGATGGGTGGTTTTTGGTTGTTGGGGGGATTAAGGATGTTTGTTGTAATTTAGGGGGTTGGTTACATGTTGTTATTGGTCATGATCAGGGAGGAAACGAAACAAAGGAGGTTAGAGTCAGGGCTCTTTTTCTCTTTTTCTTTCCTCTGTTCTTCTTCCTCTTCTATCTAGTGTTGGAAAAATGAGGATAAGGGATAAAAAGAAAAAAGGGAGGGATGATATAGGAATAATAGAATAAAAGGATAGATTATTGAATCTTTTTATTTTAAATTTTTATTTTTTAAATATTTATTTATTTATTATGTATACAATGTTCTGTCTGCATGTATGCCTGCATGCCAGAAGAGGGCACCAGATCTCATTACAGATGGTTGTGAGCCACCATGTGGTTGCTGGGAATTGACTCAGGACCTCTGGAAGAGCAGCCAGTGCTCTTAATCTCTGAACCATCTCTCCAGCCCTGAATATACTTTTTTTTTTTTTTTTTTTTGTTTTTTAAAAACAGGGTTTTTTTTTGTAGTTTTGATGCCTGTCCTGGATCTCTCTCTGTAGACCAGGCTGGCCTTGAACTCACAGAGATCCGCCTGGCTCTGCCTCCTGAGTGCTGGGATTAAAGGCGTGTGCCACCACCGCCTGGTCCTGAATATACTTTTAAACTAAAAAGCAACTACTAGTCTCAAATATTTACATTGGTATGAATTTTTGTGTATTGATACAAATTTAAGGTTACTTTTGTTACAACATACTGTATATATGTTTCTACTCTTGTTTGAGGTATTGTACCTATGCAACTCATTAGAAAACATAATGTAAAGTTCTAGTCCTTGAAAGCTACTATTATAAACTGTTTAGGATGATTGGAAAACACAGGTTATGGGCTGGAGAGATGGCTCAGAGGTTAAGAGCACTGGCTGTTCTTCCAGAGGTCCTGAGTTCAATTCCCAGCAACCACATGGTAGCTCACAGCCACCTATGAGATTTGGTGCCTTCTTCTGGCCTGCAGGGATACATGCCAGAACATTGTATACACAATAAATAAATATTTAAAAAAATTCAAAGTCAGCAAAGCACCATACGGGATCCAGACACGCTGTGTAATTCCCATCTTTAGGTGGCTTTTTAAAAAAACATTTCTTTACTCTCTTTAAAGACTTTTCTTTATTATTTTTAAACTATTTTTTCTACGACTGTCTATACCCATTTTTTTTTTACTGTATCTATGTAAAGGTTTCCTTCCTCTAGACCACTTTACTGAGCACCTGCAGTGTTCTCTGACTGCCAGACCAACCTTAAATAGGTGCCAACCTAGCCTCCTCTCAGCTCTGGTGGCTGGTTCCTCACCCCCTTGGTTCCCCGAGAGCCCAGTCTCATGCTGGCTCATTTACTGCCCCAGCTCTGGGAAGCTGCTGTGTCCAGGATGCAGCAGGCATCTTTACCTAGCACACCAGCTGCTCAAGTGCTCTGCTGCACAGCAGGGCCTCTTAAAAGAGCTACGCCCGCCCAAGAAACTGCTTTCTCAGGCCTTATGTGGATATCCGAGCCTCCACATTGGATGCCACATATAGTTTTTCTGTTCACTTACCAGCTGCACATTAATCTACTGATATTTTAATTATCATCTGCCATCCCACAGCCCCTCAGTCAGTGCCCTGCCAGCCACTCAGACCACAGCCTGGCAGGGCTTCTGGTCCACAGCCCCAGCTCTGCTGCAGCTACAATATGTCAGAAGTCAGAGGCTGGGGTGAGAATTTGCCAGCTCAGAGAGGCTGACCTGCCACCTCAGAGGGGCTGTGTAGCAACTAGCTGACCTTGTCTTTTGGCCAGAGACACCACAAGAGACACATCTCTTCCCTCATCCTAGAACCAAGAGAGCTCAAAATCTAATCCCTGCCCTTTCCTTCCTGTGCGTCTTCTCTATCCAAACCGCTGGCTTCTCTGTGGCCAATTCTGGTCAGCTAGTTACAGGCTCCACCCTCCCCCCCCACCCCGATTCAAGAAATAACTTTATTAGGCAGTCCCAGGAGTGTCAGAGGGCTATCAAAATATCACACAATAGATGTTGGAATAACCTTTTTGTACACTCTGTGAAGAGGCATCTCTGTCCTTACTTGCCTGCCTAAGACACCTTCTGATTGGTTTAATAAAGAGCTGAACAACCAATAGCTAGGCAGGAGAGGATAGGCGGGACTTCTGGGGGGAGATAGGAACTTTGGGAAAGAATCAGAGGCAGGGGATTCACCAGGCAGATGTGGAGGAAGTCGGACGTACGGTACTGAGGAGAGGTAACGAGCCACGTGGAAGAACACAGGTTAATAAAAGCAGGTTAATTTAAGTTGCAAGAGCTAGTTGGGAACAAGCCCAAGCTAAGGCCAAGCTTTCGTAATTAATAAGAAGTCTCTGTGTCATTACTGGGGGCTGGTGGTCCAAAGGAAGTCAAGCTCCACCACTCCTGCAGAAACACCTGCTGCCATTTTTGCCCGATCCACAGGCAGACCCACGGAACCATCTGACTGGCCAAGTCTTGAACTTGAACTTTTGACGAGGCTGACCTTGAACTCCTGATCTTTCTGCTGCTACCACCCAAGAAAAATTGTAAGTTTGTACTACCACCCTTGACTTCAAAATCTATTTTTAAATTCTATTGCTAAAGTAAAATTGTTAGTCAGTCAAAATCAAAGTTCACACCCGCTGCCTGCTGACATTTCCTCCCACTGGGTGTTCTGCTCCGGTTCCCAATCCCTTCCCGTTTGCAACCTTGTGACTCCTCAGTAATTTCCTAAGGTCTTACCCAAAGCTTGCCTGGCATCCCCATTAATATGGCAATCGCCCAACCCCTGATATCCCTAATCTTTTAACTCTGCATCCATCCATCTATCTATCTATCTATCTATCTATCTATCTATCTATCTATCTATCTATCTATCT